>PISX010014298.1:0-26607 GCA_004024625.1 Mellivora capensis
AGGAGGAGGAGGAGAGGGGTGCCTGGATGGCTCAGTTGGTTAAGCACCTGCCTTTGCCCTCAGGCATAATCTCAGAGTTCTGGGATCCAGCCCTGCTTTAGGCTCCCTGATTAGTGGGTGGGGAGCCTGCTTCTCTTTCTCCCTCTTCCCCTCCCCCTGCTCCTGCACACGTGCTCTCTCTCTCTCTCTAATAAATAAATAAAATATTTAATGAGAGAGAGAGAGAGATGTTAACATGTCCACAGGTGACCCAGTTAATGATGTGGAAACTGGACAAGGACATTGAAAAATGTGACACTACCTGCCATTCACTCACATGAATTTAGATGCAAAAATATAACACCAAATATTAACAAATGAAACCTTGCAGCATTTTAAAAGACTATCATAACACAAACAAAATCTATTTATTCTGAGATACAAATATTCTTTAATATTTAAGAGTAATCACTTAAATTCAATACGCAGGCAATACGCAGGCAAAAAAGAAGTAGTCTAGGATATTCTCAAAAGTATAATAAAAACATGTTACAAAACTCAATACTCATTTATGGAAAAAAAATTGCAAGGTAGGAATAAAAGGTGATTTTCTTCATCTGATAGAGGTTAGCTAGAAGAAAACAAAAAACAAACCCACAGCAAACCTTTTCTTCAACAGTAACACACAGAAATTCTTCCTCATCAAGTCTGAGAATGGCTGAAGGAGGTTAGAGTAAGCTCTGCTATTTAATTTTATACTGAAACTTCTATTCACTATAATAATTCAAGGAGGAAAAAAATAAGAATTAGGCAATAATAAATAACAGAGACATTATTCAAAATGATATGACTGTAGGGGCACCTGGGTGGCTCAGCTCGTTGAGCATCTGACTCTTGATTTCAGCTCAGGTCATGAGCTGAGGGTTAGGCTCTGTGCTGAATGTGGAGCCTGCTTAGGATTCACTCTCTCCTTCTCCCTCTGCCTCTCCCCTCCACTCACTCCCACTCTCTCTCTCTCTCTAAAAAAAAAAAAAAAGGACAAAATGGTATGATTATATATGCAGATAATCTAAAATACCCTACGGATAAACTATTGCAATTAATAAATGAACTGAGTAAAGTCACTGAATAGAATGAATACAAAATCAATGCATTCCTTTATATAAGCAATAAAATTTTAAGAAATCAAAGACTTTACAATCACATTTCAACAAGATCTCACTACAAATGTAATTAAAGAGAACCTAAATAAACACAGGTATTTACCACATATGTTGACTGCAAGATGCAATACTGTTAAAAAGCCAATTCTTCCCAACTGATCTATAGATTTGGTACCATCACAATCAAAATCTCATCAAGATTTTTTTTTTGAAATTACCAAGCTGATTCCAAAATTTGTATGAACATACAAAGGGCAAAAAATAGCAAAGATAACATAAAGAAGAACTAAGCCAGAAGGCTTACAAAAAAAGGTATCAATAACTTTCATAGATTTATAATAGTTAATGTAGTGTGTGTCTTGTTGTAAATGTAGATAAATTGATCAATGGAAAAAACAGAGAATCTCGAAATAGACTCACACATATGGACATTTGATTATGGTGAGATTTTCACTGTAGTGGAGAAGGCATAGTCATTGAATAAATGGTAAATTCATAAGTAACATAAGTCTTTTCAGTAAATGGTAGATTCATAACAGTAAACAAGATATTCATAAGGAAAAAAATTGAAACTTGACTCTCTACATCACACTATATCATACACTGTATCATATATCACTCAGACATACTTTAGATTTAAGTATAAAAAAATAAAACATTAAAATTTCCAGAATATAGAAGACAGGAGGAATATGTTCATGACTTTAGAGGCAGGCAACAACCCTTAAGCTGATCTCAATCAGTGCTAATATAAAGCAAGGAAATGAAAAATGGACCATATTATAAATAAGAAATTGAAAAATACTGTGAAATCCATGAAAATTCAAACCTTAGAGCATGGGAGAAGATATTTGCAATATACACAAACGTATCCAGAAATTTTATTTATTTATTTTTATGATGTATATATGATAGAGGCGGAGTGAAAACAAAAAAAAAACTTCAACAAGGGGCGCCTGGCTGGCTCAGTGGGTTAAGCATTTTCCTTCAGCTCAGGTCATGATCCCAGGGTCCTGGAATCCAGTCCCACATTGGACTCTCTGCTCCGAGGGGGGCCTGCTTCCTCCTCTCTCTCTACCTTGCCTCTCTGCCTACTTGTGATCTCTGTCTGTCAAATAAATAAATAAAATCTTTTAAAAAAATTTTTAAAATTTCAGCAAAGGGGCGCCTGGGTGCTCAGTGGGTTAAAGCCGCTGCCTTCGGCTCGGGTCGTGGTCTCGGGGTCCTGGGATCGAGCCCCGCATCGGGCTCTCTGCTCAGTGGGGAGCCTGCTTCCCCCGCTCTCTCTGCCTGCCTCTCTGCCTATTGCCTCTCTGTCAAATAATTTTTTTTAAATATTTAAAATTTCAGCAAAAATTTGAACAGATTCCTCCCAAAAATGAATGTGCAAAATGGCCAATATACATTAAATAATAACACCCTTCAGCCTAATTTTTTAATAAATTTTATTTATTTATTTGGAACAAAGAGAGCACAAGGAGGCAGAGTAGCAGGGAGAGGGAGAAGCAGGCTCCTCGCTGAGCTAGGAGCTGCATGTGGGGCTCAATTCCAGGACCCTGGGATCATGACCCGAGTTGAAGACAGCCACTTAACCAACTGAGCCACCCAGGCATCTCCCCCTTCAGCATCATTTGTGCAAGGTAACATGCAGAATAAAGACCAGACAGACATACCGTTTGATGCACACACAGCAGGATGGCTAAACTAAAAGGAAAAGAGCACATATTGCTGAGCAGGTAATGGGGACAGGGGGAGCACTGCTATACTGCCAGCTGTGTATAAATGAACACTGCAAAAGTACATTGCAGTAAGTATCTCTCTTAAAGCTGAACAGCAGCATGCCCCGTATCTCGGAATTCTACTCCTCAGTATATACTGCACAGAGATGTGAACATATGTGCAAACAAAGATATGCACAGCAATGTCCCTAACAGCAGTACCTGTCAGTCAATAAACTGAGACCATCCACATGCCTGTACACTGGAATACAGAAATAAAATCTTCGTACATCCAATGTATACGGTTCAGCAGTGAAAATGATCAAATCATAGGCACAATTTTGAGCAAAAAATAGACTTCAAAAGGTGTATACTTTATATCAAGTTAAAAAAAGGCAAAACTAATTTATGGTAAAAGGGCAGGGATTGCCTTTGGGAAAGATAGGTGATCAGTGACTGGTAGGGAGTTTCTGAGATATTGACAATGCCTTCTTTGCTGGTTATGCAAGTGTGTTTTCTTTTTGATGACTTATCAGTCCACAATGTTAAGATTTTTTACTTTTCTCTTTTTGTAGTAAGGATATTTACTAAAACAACCGAACTAAATTAAAAGCACAATGTGGTGAATGCTGTAATGCCTCCGACCAAGAGGGCGATCAACACATCCTTGTCAAACGAAAATATTCACAAGGAACATGGAGATGTTGGGTAAAGTGGGATTAACTCTGCCCTGAGGTGTCTGGGAGACGCTGCCCTAATGCCTTAGACAGGACTGCAGAGATAAACCAGCATACTCTGAGCACAAACTGAAAAGGACTCTAAAGGAAAAGAATAGCATGCCCTGAGAAACTTTCCAAGACAAAACTGAAGATTGTAGCAAGCTCCTGCAAAGGCTGAATTAATTGCTAAAATCCTGCTTCTTGAATCCCTTTACTGCATTTTCCCCTTCTATGAAACGAAGTCGGTGATAGAGTATCTGCTCTTCATGGGGCTGATTATCCATTTCCTCCCTCCTGCTGTCTACCTACTAGACATGTGGCTACTCATTAGCCCCAGAGGGAGGGCTCAGGAAAGGCGAAGGGGGAAAGTGGAATTACTTAATTAAGCAGCCCTGGCCAGAGGTTTGGTAGGAGGAGGAGGTTCAAACTAATGGCAAAAATGAGACTGTTAGATTTAATGGAACTCTTAGTTTTGGCTTCCCCATGACTCTATGGAGAAATGAGAACTCACTTTAATTTGCTTTTTAATAGTGTCCCATCTGACACAATCCCCGTACGCTTAATTCAACGATTAAAAGTTTTAACATATAGACAATGTTGAGGAAAATAGTACATATTTGAACTTTAGGTATCAATTGGCTGAACAAATGCAAAATATGAAAGCAAAAGCTACTCTAAGAAGTCTAATTTTAGGGGAGCCTGGGTGGCTCAGTAGGTTAAACAGCTGCCTTCTGCCCAGGTCATGATTTCAGGGTCTCGAGATCAAATCCCACATCCCATCCAGTTCCCTGCTCAGGGAGGAGTTTACTTCTCCCTCTTCTCCCTCTCCCTTTACTGTTCCCCCTGCTTGTGCTCTCTTGCTTGGGAGCTCTCTCTCTCTCTCTCAAGTAGATAAATAAAATCTTTTTTAAAAAACAAACTGCAAGCTGTTGCAAAGATGCAACAAAAAATTTACATTTGTTTCTAAGGTGTGTGTAGCAAATGACATTACAATTCTTTTAAGCACAATCTCCCAAATTTTAGTGCTCAAACTATGGGACAAATATCAGTTCTAAAAATAACAGCATCTTCTCATTAGAATTTTTCTTTGGATCATTCAACTTTAAAATGCCTTCTAAAATGGAGAGGATTTCATTCGTTAGGAATACATTTCAAGCTACCCAAGAAATATAGTTCTTGCCGGCAAACTCATTGGCAAAAGACTTAGTGAAAACTGAAAAGGTTTATTTTAATGTATCTTCAGAAAACAATCAAAGGATTAAGACAGGGCACTTCCCATATCAGTTTGGTCTGCTGACTCATACACTGATCATTTGGGGCCTCAAACATGGTGAGGAGCCCACATATGAATAAGCAAAACATGGAGACATGGTTAACCAGGTTCAGTGAGGCACAAATGGGAAATAATCATAATGGAGAGAGGCAGAGGAGAAATGAAGAGGGTTTATACTGAGCTCAGAGGAAGTAACCACACAGAAAGTGGCCATATTCATTAGAAGCCATTCATTTCTGAAACCTAACTATACCTGTCGAAAGCCTATAGGAGAAATGCGTGTCATGATGGTCACATCTGCCAAGCATGCACAAAAAGATGGTATTCACAAGAATCTAGGACATAGTAAATTGTCTTAGCACTAGGATTTAGTATACTGTTGAGGGACACTCTGCACTGTGAAGTCTGAAGTTTAGGCAAATTATGAGTTAGACGGAAGTCTGAAATATTATTCAGTCTCTGAACTGAGGATGTTACTGGTTTGCTTTGCTTTGGTACCAGCATGTTTGTAAATGGCCCATAGTGCTGATCAACAGAGTGCTATGAAAAAAAAAAAAAAAGTGAAGTTATAAGATGCTAAATTTTCTCTGTCAAAATGAATTTTCAGGTATGGGATGCATGGTTCATGAACACTACTATCATCTGTCACGATTTCCAGGCATTTAGTTATTAGACCTATGAGAACAACCATTTTATGGATTTCTACCTTAGTAGTAAAAATAGAGTGGAACTGGGAACACACATCAGTAATTAATCCAGGGGGACTAAGCTTCCAGGATTATTTAGGAAGGGGTAATCTTAGTTAACTTGATCTCAACTGAGCCACCTTAGCTTAGGGTTCTCTTGAGAAACAGAGCCAATAGGAGATACAGATATATCTATACATTGATAGAATTATTTTAAAGAACTGGAGGTTTATATGATTATGGGAACAAGCAAGTTGAAAATCTTAGAACAGTGTGGCAGGCTGGAGACCCAAGGGACAGTTGATGCTGCAGCCCAAATCTAAATGCAGTCTGGACAAAGAATTTCTCTTCCTTAGGGCATCTCAGTCTTCTACCTCTCAAGGCCTTCTACTGATTGGACGAAGCCCACCCATATTAAGGAGGTTAAACCGCTTATTCAATGTTCACTGATTGAAAAGTTAATGTCATCTAAAAAAAAAAAAAAAAGATATTCACAGAGACATTTAGACTGGTGTTTGACCACATAACTGGGTAGTATGGCCTGACCAAGTTGACATAACATTAACCAGCTCACTAGAATTCATACTTCTCAGTGAAATGAATCTTGATTTGGTTAGATTGTCACTTTCTGGTATGGAGCACTGCACTGGGAAATGTTTCTCACCCAGGTGTTAGAGACCTTGGCTTCTTTCGACTCTGCTCTGTATTATTTACCTTTAATTCTTGTACTGATCCCTGGTGCCTGTGATGGTGAGCAAAGAACTAGGTGTGGTTCTCCTGGATGCTCATGAACCATGACAAAAAAAAAAGAGGGGTGCTGGAGGCTGCTTTCCTTCAAAATGCTCTGGGTGATGCAGGCACTTGGAGTTTCAGAAGTTCTCCCCATCATATATCAAAATATGCGTGTCAATTTACAATGGTATCAGCAATGTGTTGCTCAAATGGAAATTTGAGATGTTATCACCACCTTTTAAAGGTCCTCATTTCTCTACCAGGTATACATTAAAATGCCAGATTGTTTTCATTTATTTGAAACCCAGTGAGGAATAAAGTTCCCTGAGTGTTTTGTTTTGTTTTGTTTTCCTTTTACTCCTTGAGCAAATTGTTTATTCATATTAAGTATCAATTCATCTGCTAGAATCTTATAGTTTTCCTTATCCATTTGAATAAGGTTTTTAAGATGTACTGATGATATTAACCTCTTTATACTTCTATCATAACAAATATAAGCATTTTACATTTAGATGTTTTCCTTTTGGTTATATGTATTTTAATCACATGGAGATATAAAATTGAATACTTTCAAATCTATCAATCTTTTCTTTAATAATTTCTTATATTGTTTCAAAACTTATTCCTTTACACCTCTAATAAGTGTTCTCTTTTATTTTTGGCTACTGTAAGTATATTTCTATAAAAGTAAGTTTCAAGACCGTCGGCAGTCTATTTTATTTTTTTAAAAGATTTTTATTTATTTGACAGAGAGAAAACACAAGCCAGGGAGTCGGAGGGGGAGAAGCAGTCCTCCCATTGAGCAGGGAGCCAGCGGCAGGGCTCGATACCAGGCCCCTGGGACCACAACTTGAGCTGAAAGCAGACACTTAATGACTGAGCCACCCAGGTGCCCCAACAGTCTATTTTAGAGAATGGTATCTAGTATGGAACAAACAGTGTTTTTTTCCAGTTATTTCAAGGCAACTCCTTAAATACCCCTTTTTTTCTTCCTGTATTTTCATAAAATGTATGTAATTCATTACAAATAGCACATACATGTATATATGTACACAAACATATGTGTGTATATGTCTGTGTCTATCAACATGCATATGTGTATACATACATACAGATACCATTCTCTACGTCCGTTTATCTATCTCTTGAGAAAAAAGAGAGGGAAAGACATTTCCAGCTGCCTACTCAATAAGAGTTTTCAAGCCAAATGTCAAGATTGGAGGCATGCCAATTTCAGGACCCTGGGATCATGACCTGAGCTGAAGGCAAACCCTCAACTGACTGAGCCACCCGAGCACCCTGGCATGCCAATTTCTAAACATACACAATTCCTATTTTGTTCTGAGAAGCAATATGTTTAGTTATAATCCTAAGTCCCCCATACTTCTCCGCAACTGGAACAGAGATGTGACCACGTCAGGCCCATGAGATGCAAACAGAAGTCAACGTATAGGGCACATGCAGAACAAATCAGGGGGGGATGTACTTAGCTGAGAGCTCTCTTTTGTTGTTTATCCTTCTTTTCTTCTTTGTCCTGTCTAGAATACAGATCTGATACCTGGTAGTATAATTGCTTCCTCCTCCCCAACCCCTCCTCAACCCTGCCTCCCTCTTTTTCTCCCCCGTCATTTTTTAATTATATTTCCTCATTATACTCCAATGACTTATTAATATATTTTTACTTCCAAAAAGTCTGAATTCCCTGCAGCAGGATTCTTTAGAATTCTTTAGGAATCAAAGAATACACTTTGAATTGTAAGGGGCATTTTTTAATGCAGAGGATAGGATCTAATTTCCTAACATAAGGGATTACTGTTAAAAGCCTCTTGAATCCTCCATTAAATTATTATTATTAAGAATAGTAACAACCAATATCTGTAATAGCATTATGTGACAAGCCTTATTTATGAATATTCAATATACATTGACATGTGTATAAAACTTGGACAGTGATGTGTATTTATAAATTCATAATGTATGTGCTAATACACATAATATGGAACATTAGAAAATGTATAATCAGTTTTTTAAATTTTAATAATTTTTTTGTTGAAGTCTGAGTGTTGAATCTGTGTAAATTAAATACATATTACGTGGTAACTCAATTGCGTTCTGTTTTCTTTATTGTCCAAAATTTGATTAAGATTTATTCTTTAATCTTTCTGAAGCGGGTTTAGGGTACGGAATCAGAGGTAAATCCAATAAAGCTATTCAGGTCTCATCAACATTTCCCTAGTGAGTATTTACCTCCAGTGCCTCAAAAACAGGCCTGAGTCTCCACATTCCTAACATCTGAAAATGCTGCCCTTTCTAACTTCTGGCAGTAACAAATGGGGCTTTTCAGTGGTCACCTCCCTCACTCCCACTACAAAGCTTCCTGCCAACCTTGATCGAACAACAGTCTCTCTCTGTCTGTAGTATTTTGGGGGCCCAACTCTTAGAAACTAAAACACCTGGTTATGAGTTATTTGCAGGGCAGGGCCAACACAAACTCAGAAGGCTAGTAACCGGCCCCTGATGGTATGATGTGTGTGCGCTTAGTAAAGCAAGGGCTTGGTTACTTTTCTAAGGGAAGGAAGAAACTCCTTTCATTCTTCTTAAAAAGCTAGATGTTAATAAAAAAAAAAAAAAAAAAAAGCTCATGGTCACTTCACAAAGTCTGATACAATTTCTCGGTAGGTCACTCTGGTATTTTAACTTCTCATTCACTATCTCTGCTTTGTATTTCAACTTTAAATTCTGAATCAGTCATTTTGATTACCTTCTCAAGTAGTTCTTGGATAAAGCCATTCAGCTGGGCTAGATTTAGTGGCAAACAGGCTTGGAGGAAGGTAATCCTAAAGGCATGTCAGCTTGGGCACTAGACTCTAAGACCAGATCCTATTTTTCTGAATCCCAAGCTCCCAAATGATGTGGAATTCAGAAGCATGGACAGAAAGTTAATTGGTTGTTCCCAACACCTCCCAGGTCATGTTGAAGGCCGTGTCATCTAACACTTTCAGGGCCTTTTTAAAATATCTCTTAAATGGCTTTGATGTTCCCTTCCAAGATGATGAAATGGCAGGCGAGCAGTAGAGCATCAAGCAGTGGTTCTCAACCAGGGTGATTTTACCGCCCCTCCCTCTGGGACAACTTGATAAATATTAAGTTTATATTTATATAAAGTTTATATTTATAATATTGATAGATTTTTTTTTATTTTCACCTCTTGCAGGGACTGGGATAGGGCTGGAATCACCAGTGTCCAGTGGGCAGAGATCAGAGATCAGAGGTGTTGCTGATCTTATGATATTCAGGAAACTCCCTCCCTGAAACAAATGATTTGGTCCAAAACATCATTAGCTCCAAGCTTGGGAGACACTGGTTAGAGAGGATCAGAGGCTCTGGAACCAATCACACTTGCTTCATATCCTAAATTTGCTATTAGGTTCTCTGAAGCCCAAGTGTCTTCACATGTAAAACGGGAATAATAAGAATTCTTAGGTTAGGGAGATAGTGAAACAAGATAATCCACTCAGAATTATCATACTGGCCCCTGAACAAGCATTCTATATAAATGTTATCATCATCACTATTTTTTTTTCATCATCACTATTTTTATTACCAATTTTCAATTGAAGAGGAGTAAAGAACTTTTTAAGTTTACATGAGAGGAAAATATTTAGGAATATTCATAAAGATATGTTTTATACACAAAAGGTTTTTGTACAATTTTAGCTATCCTGCATTAGAAGTAAGATCTTTTTTTTTTTTTTTTTTTTTTTTGCATGGCCTCTCATTGATACAGCTCTGTGCCTCGGAACCATCTCTCACAATGGAAAGTGGTCCCTGAAGCGTTTCTAAGTTAAAACAAAGGGGTGACTCAGTGTTTTTGCAGACCAGTCCCTTTAAAACAGTTACCAAGTATTAGAAAACATATTGTTTCTCTCCTGTTTCAGCTTTACCTGGTCAAGAGTCAGTACTTTTGGATTTGGTAGAAAGACTCTCTCTATTGTCACTATAGGTGTTGATTTCTGTTTTTAAAAAGATTTATTAATTTATTTTGAGAGAGTTCAGGGAGAGTGGCAGAGGCAGAGGGAGGGAATCCTAAAGCGGACTTCCCGCTGAGCACAGAGCCCAAGGGGCAGCAGTCAGGGACCAGGGGCTATCTCATCACCCTGAGATCATGACCTGAGCTGAAAACAAGAGTCCTCCACTTAAATGACTGAACCACCC
The DNA here is from genome assembly GCA_004024625.1 of Mellivora capensis. NCBI lineage: Eukaryota > Metazoa > Chordata > Mammalia > Carnivora > Mustelidae > Mellivora > Mellivora capensis. The sequence continues at coordinate 10,486 of PISX010014298.1, forward strand.
TAAATGTTGGCACTTTTGAGATATCTTATGGCTGTGCATAACTTGCTGTCTTTATGTGCTTGCTCACAGAGTCACCAGTGGCTGAGGGTGCAGAACGTGACAGTCTTTCCCCAATACTGGGCCACCCTTTGCCACCGGTTGTCAGGCATCTCACAGTCATGAAAGAAATTTCTTTAACAATTTCTCTCGAGTCCTCATTCCTTACAAGCAACTTATTACGGGCTTGGAAAAAAAGTTCCTTTTCATAGTAACAAGAAATAATTCAGACACAACTCTGTGCCTACATCCCTTAAAAAACAAAAACAAAAACAACTCTATCCTTTGCAACTTCATCCTAATGAAAACATGCAAATGAAACAATTACTCTAGAGATGCTGTTTGATTAAGTGTAAGGATTTATATTCTCAAAAAGCAAAGAACTTTATAATAGAAACTTGCTTCATACTTGTATATCGACAGGGCTTATGATTTATAAAACACAAAGACACGGACTGCCCTGGAAACATAGTAAAGTCTTTGTGTCTGAGGACAGAAAACTGATTGCAATTCCTGTCCTCTCTCCTCTCAGCCTTTGCCAGCCCCACCCACTGTCAGATCTGATTAGCAGGAACATCCTGTTAGGGACTGCATTCATTCAGAACACACTCCTATTGGTCTTGTGCATTGTCTTCACCTTTGATAAAGGCACAGTAATGTCCTATTCCACACTAGTTTATAACTCCAGAAGGAAGTCATGAGATCAGAAAATTCTTCATTGGAATGAGCCTTGTAGATCAAAGAACACCGGATTGGAATATGTTTTGTAGGTTACTGAGTTCTAAATTTACATACAAGGAATACAAGGAAAGCAAAATGAAAGGAAAGATGACTTGAGCAGGCTCCACAGCTAGGTGGTGGAAAGTTCAAAACCTATATAATAAACTGGCTTAAGAAAGAGGTCTAAGACACGACCTTGATCACAGAATTATGGAGAACCTGAATCATAAACACGTACCATCTAGCTTACCTGCTCTTTAGTCATAAAAACAGGTTTAACAAAGGTCTTAAAGGGTATATCCTCCAAGCTCTGTCACCCAACAGTTAAATGCCCTCAGCTACGTAAAGGGCATTGTACTGAATCATTCAGAAAAAGATATGCCCAATCAAATATCTCGAAGTCACCTACCTCTTACCTTCTATCTACTGGTGGAATTCTGATTTTCAAATGACATCCTCTCCACAACTAGTGGGTGAATTCTAGATGTCTCAAGGCCTCCACCAGTGCTGGACTTAGGTGGGGACATGTAGCCCAGTACCCAACAGTGGGGCTGGAGCACAGAGCATCTGTAACTTTGGTCTCATTTTTGGTCAGCTGTTTTGTTTGTATGTGATATTTGACACTATGGAAACTGTCTTGAATTTAGAAGGGGGTAAACTTAGAAGTTTGCCAATGTGTCAAAGATGGTGAAGGTGAACAGAAGCAAAAATCTTTACCCTTCATGATATCCTCATGTTATCAAATTAATCCTGGTAAATCACTACCACAGGAATTTATTTTTAGTAAAATTTTAGGCCTGGTGGTCTAAGCCACTTTTAATTAGCTGTTCTGTTACTTACAGACATACACACATTAATTAATATGCCTTCTTATTTTAAGGTTCCTATGGGCTTCCAAGAGGGCACTTGGAGAGCAGTCCTTGTAGAGAGTTTGTAGTTTTATTTTTTTTCCTATTTATTGAGCAGAACTCTATCTCTCTTTGACCTCCACTCATTGGGTCTAGGGAAGTCTGCTAAGGTCACATAGGACAATTCCAACAAAGCAAATGAGTGATAGTTTTTATTTGGCAAGATCCAAACATGTGTAAGAAGCAAGGATGCATATTTAATATAAAAATGATGTCAGCTATAGGAGATGAAAGATAAAGTACACTGAAAATTCATAAAAGTTTAAGGTTACTTTCAGCTGGGCAATCAGGTGAAACTGTATGAGGAAGATAATATCTGAGCTGGACCCAAAAGCAAAGTAGAATTTAGTATATGAAGTTATGGGTGTGGATGAGAAAGTAAAAAGAGATTCCAACATTCCAGGCAGAGAGATGAGTGGGTTGGATTGGAACTTGCAACAATAGAAGAAAAACTCGACCTTTGAAAGAGCACAAATGAAGAAAACATATATCAAAGCATAGAAGAAATCATGGGAAGGTAGGGTGGGAGGAAGGAAGAGGGAGGGGGAAGGAAGAGTGAGGGAGAGAGAGAGACCATTTCTGATATTTCTGGTTCCACTGCCCCTGTGAAGTCCAGCTGTGCATCCTGCATCTCTACAATAAATCCTCTGAATCTTCTTTTTAAGTGGATCAGTTCCTTATAATTAAGTTAATATTGATTAAAACAAACATGTACAGAATATAAAATTAGTCATGTGGTCATTCAGAAGGGTGTATCATGTGTATATGTATGTACACACACATGGTCATTCTGGCATATATTCTTCCCAATTAGCTAATATTTTCTTTTTAGCTAATACTTAGCAACAGTTTGACCTTCATTATTTCAACAGCTGTGGCCAAATTGCCTGGTTCATTGGTTTAGCTTTGGGGTATAGGCATGGAAAAAGGAGCTATGTGAATAAGGAATTATTTGTTATTATTTGTGGTGGTGAAGGACTAGAACGGAGAATAATCTTTAAGTACTAAGATGGTTATAAATAAATAGTAAACATAAATAACTCATTTAAAGTCATCTTTTTAAGAGCAAAAGTCTTGCTTGCCTGAAAGAAAATACTTCCAGGTTCAAACCAGCTGAGGAAAGTAGATTTTGACACATAGCAATAAACAAATTATTTTGAATCATGTCCAAGCATGTTTTTGAGTCATACTTGTGGAAACGTAAAATGTTGTGCTTTTTTAATTTTTTTTTATTTTTTTATAAACATATAATGTATTTTTATCCCCAGGGGTACATGTCTGTGAATCGCCAGGTTTACAAACTTCACAGCACTCACCATGCACATACCCTCCCCAATGTCCATTACCCCACCCCCCTGTCCCGACCCCCTGACCCCCAGCAACCCTCAGTTTGTGCTTTTTCTTTTTTATGCATGAGTTTAAAAAATCCAATACGGAAATTGATGGTAGACTTCAAACATACGGAACTTATATACATGCTAAGATGTTTGGCAAAGGATATAAAGGTATGTATTATTTTTTACAGTTAGTATGCAAAAGTAAGGTCAGAGACGTGGGAGAGAAGTGGAACAAACGTTGATAGTCCTGGCTCTATTGTAGATGTGGGGAAACTCTAGGAACTCTGTTAAGCAGCTGAGGCTGTACCATTCTTCAATATTCCTTATCAATGATGACTATCATAGCTGAATGAATAATGGTCTTCCAATAGCTTTGGGATCTTGCCCTGATCACTTTTCTAAACATGAGCAGTGTCTCCAATGGAACTTGCTGGAGATTATTCCCGTATCCTAAACCACTAAATTCTCTGCTGTTCTTTATTTTTGAGGAGTATGTAAAAGCAACACAAGTGGAAAGTAATAATCATGTCAAGTTAAACCCAAATTTGTACTTAGAATCCTTAGGGCCTACAGAGCTGGCTGGAGCCCATGACACTATGGGGACTCTTCTAACCTGGGTCACCCTGGACCATACAGCAGAGAACATGAATAGATCCTAAGGTTTCTTAGGCCCCTTTTCTCTAAGTCTTCATTCTAGCCTTGGTCTGTAAGAATTCATGTCCACTGGAAAGAATATGACCTTAAGTAATTAATTTCAGTTTCCGTATTTGTAAAATGGGGATCATGGTTCCTACCTCATATGGTTATTGTGTGGAATTAATTAGATAGTAAATAAAAAGAATTTGGGTTTATAGTACATGCTCAATTTAGGGTGGTTCTAGGATTTGACATAAATAAGACATTTAGTCTATTTTTTTTTTTTTTTTTCAAAACAACCACCTAAATCTCCCAGCTTGGAGTTAACATTTTTCGCTTCTGTACCCCAGTGCTTAATTAACAAAACCCTCTCCCAGACCATTGATTACTTTCTTTTTATTGGAGTAACTTATGCAACTGTCTAGATCTTTCAAATTCAGACTCAGAATCCATGTATACGATCCATTTCTGTGATATATTCTGATTAGGTTTTCAGATGTACTTTGGAGATAACACAAATTCCATAAGCATTTGAAAAATTTAATCTATACTGAAGTTTTCTTATTTGTATGTTTGTTACCTATTCTCTGTCATTAAAGATAAAATGTGATGATAGCCATCATGACCCATCAACAAGTATTTTTGAAGTTGCAAAACACACATTTTAATTACTATGAAGATTAAACAAGTGAAAAAGATGGTCCCTAACCTCAAGGACATTTCAGCAGTGTTGGGGTGGGTATAGGGGGTTCATAAAGAACTGGGTGGAATCATATAAGGGCCAAATATAAATCTAGGTAAAGGGTAACCATTAATCCATTAATTTTGAATGGCAGATCTCCTCAGGCAATTTCTAATCCTCACCAGCACTCTTCTAGGTAGGTATTAGTAAGCCCATTTTTCAAAAAATGAGCTAAAGCTTAGAGAGGCAGGGAACATGATGACGGTCCTACAGTTAGAGAACCAGTATTATGCTGAGTGTTTCTCATTGCAATGCCTCCATCCGTGGGAACATAGAAAAAGAAAAAAACTTACTCTCATTGTCTTAGGATAGCAGACAGCATTTAAAATACAGAAAGAACTTAGAGTAAGGAAAGGGGGAATGAAAAACAGTCCTGGGAAATCTCCATGAACAAACAGAGACAGAGAGATGTGGCAATAGAAGGTATGTTTTCTTGATATTCTTGATGTTCTAATTTTTTTTTTTTTAGATTTTATTTATTTGACAGAGATCATAAGTAGGCAGAGAGGCAGGCAGAGAGAGAGAGAGGAAGGGAAGCAGGCTCCCCGCTGAGCAGAGAGCCCGGTGCGGGGCTCGATGCCAGGACCCTGAGATCATGACCTGAGCTGAAGGCAGAGCCTTTAACCCACTGAGCCACCCAGGCGCCCCCTAATTTGTTTTCTATTTCAGTCCAAACTCTGGGAAAATCACAAATACCCGCGAGGACTTTTTAAGAGAATCTTAGGAAAAAAGAATATTCTACAGGATTTTTAGAGACAAAAAATAAGGCAGGGCAAAGGATTCCTGAAAGTTTCATACCCCCAAAATGAATGGCTTTCTATGCTTTGCATAGAAAAATCAAACATATGTGTACCAGTTGGCTCAGATTGCTCCTAGAAAGCAACAATTGGGTCCAAATAATCATTTCTGTCTCCATAGACTTGTATGCAAAGTAGATCCTTAAGAGACAAATGTTCAATCAATTATCAAATAAAAAGAATAAGAGGTTTTTTTTTTAATATTTAAGGCCTTGCATCTCTGTCTGAAAAAAATATTTGAGAGAAAGTTACCATTTTGGAGGCCTTCATATCACAAAAGTTTGACCTTTGTCTATGTATATTTTCCAGTTTACAGTCTTGAACTAACCATAATCTGCTCCCTTAATATCCACCACTGACCCTCTGGGTGTTATGGAAAGAGATGATGGGACAGTATGTTATCAATTATGACATGCTTTTATCTTGCTTCCCACATATGTTATGTACCTGACATGATATTCATGTGTAATAAATACTTGCTCATTGAGAGAGAAAGACTGGAGAAACAAAAATTCAGGGGCAGAGTGAAAGAAAGACTTTGAGTTTTCAAAAAAAAAATTCTAAAGCGAAGAACTTTTTTTTTCCAAACCCTAGAAATACAAAAGAAAACGAGCAAATTAACTGCAAACAAGAAATAATTTCTAATGTTTTGCAGTCTCAGGATTATTCTGAGCATTCTCTGTCATATAGTGAATCTCCTCATTCTCTCCTCTCTACATCTGATGCCCATCTACTTCAGCCATCTTCCAATTATTCCTTTGCACTCATGCTTAAAACACAACCATGAATAACTTATAGGTCTTTTATGAAATTATTTATTGAGTTTCCAGAAGGCGATTCTATCCTATTAACTTCTGCAGTAAAAAAAATTTGAGAGTCCATAGTCTCTTTAAAAGGCAAATACTTTAGCAAGGAAAGACTCATCAATTCCCTTCCTGTCACTTGCCAAGAAAAAAAAAAAAATGAATAATTTAGTGCCCGAGTTTCCTATCAGTAAACCAACATTCAGCATAAATAAATGGTTTCTTATAGCTAGAGTTGCCCTTCTCATTAGATGTAGGTAACAAAGGTCTTTAAAACTTGTTGGTAAATGAATGTTGTCCCAGTTATTTAACTTCTAAAGTAAAGTTAAGTTATCTTCTGGTTCTGCTTTTGAGACTGTGCCTTAGATTTGAACACTGGCAGAGGGGAGAAGTATTGTTAGAAATTAAATGACCCCAGAGATCTCCGTCAATATGCACAATGAGGATCGAGGATACCCACGCTATAGGCAGGTCTTGGAGACGTCCGATATTGGGTGGATATGTTTATCCAGGCATTACCCACTCCATGGCAGAAAATACCATATTCTGTCCACTGCACATACCATGGGGACTTATTCAAGATGAAGGGACGGAAGGTTGAGTGGATACATGAATCAAATTTTGGATGATGGGTTTTTCTTCAGAAAAATCACCATCATGACAGTTCTACATAGCTTTGGCAGTGATTAACACAATTTACAACTCCTTTCAGGCTTTATTTAATACTTATAATACTGATTCTAGAATTCCTACTTGCAATTTGAAGATTTAAGAGGCAATATTAAAAAGAAAAAAAGACAATGTCCCTGGAGCCCTTCACAGAATGTGACCTATTCACACAATCTGCTGAAAACTAGCAGAGTCTCCAGGAAAGAATGTAATGAAATCCACTCCCTCATCAACTAAAGTCTAAAAGGAGACTAAACATACCAACTTAAGTTCAATTCCATAGGCAACTGGAATTATTATTTAAACTCATTCCTTAATAATGCACTTTGTTTTATAAATAATTCATAAAAGTGTTTGCATTGCAATAAATTCACACATACTGGTAAAGGCAGGTAAATTAATATCCCTACTTCCTACCTCCCACTACATTTACTTCTCAAATCCCTTGCTTCTCAGATGCAAACACCATTCTGTCTTACTGTGTATCCTTCCAGAACGTCATGCATTTTCATACATATGTATGAATATTTAGACATTTGTGTTTAAATTTTTCTCATCCTCCTTCTTAATATAATGGGTATTAACAACACTTTTCTGCCTTGTGTTTTTGTTTTCTACTGCAATATGTCTTGGAAATCATGTCAGTATGCATGGACCTCACATATCCTTATCCCAGAGGCCTTTTTTTATATAGTGTGGTTATACTATAAGTCATTAGTTTACCTCTTTATTGTCTTGCAGAGCAGGGGTTTGAAAAAATTATACATCTTACTTCATGGCATGTTATTATCACTGGTCTTTGCAGGACCCTTTCTTGTTGGATTTGACTTATCTACCTTCCATCCTGATTTCTGGGAAGATACTAGGCTAGTGTTGTTGGATCTTTCTTGTCGTGGGCTAGGAAATTATCTTTCTAGAACATTTAGGAGTAAGAATATTGCACAAATACATCAATGTCCCGTGACCTTTCTCTCCATTTTTAGCACCCAACATTTTCCTACAGATGGAGAGAATTATCTTCTTATTCTTCAAGTGTTTCTCCGAGTTTCTACACAATTTTCTCAGTGGTATCCTCATCCTTTTCTGTCTCCAGTTATGCCCCCCAACTGTCTTTGTGAGACTTAACATCACATATTTGTTATCTATCCTCTCTTACTTTCTTCTTTTAATTCAGCTCTTAATGCAAATTAATCACTATTAGCTGATTTCTTACTATTTGCCTTAAAGGCTCTACTGAATGAAAATACTTAAACATGTATTCATGAACATGTTCACATAGTCATCATAAGGTAATAATAATAATAATAATAATAATACTCAGCCATCAGAAAGGATGAATATCCAACTTTTGCATCAGCTTGGATGGGACTGGAGGAGATTATGCTATGTGAAATAAGTTAAACAGAGAAAGTCAATTATCATATGGTTTCACGTATTTGTGGAACATAAAGAATAGCATGGAGGACATTAGGAGAAGGGAAAAACGAAGGGGAAGAAATCAGAGTGGGAGATGAACCATGGGAGACTATAGACTCCAGGAAACAAACAGAGAGTTTTAGAAGGCAGAGGGGTGAGGGGATGGGTGAGCCTTGTCATGGGTATTAAGGAAGACACAGATTGCATGGAGCGCTGGGTGTTATATGCAAACAATGAATCATGGAACACTACAGCAAAAACTAACGATGTATTGTATGGTGACTAATGGCACAATAAAAAAAATCGTGAGTAGGTAAAAAATAATAATAGAAATAATAGTTGCAGCTAACATTTAGTAAGTGGCTAGTCTATGCCTGGTACATTCATACATTCTTAAAAACATGTATTGACTCATTTAGCCCTTTCAATCACTCAATGGAATAGATATGAACATAATCTCTATTATTGTATTCTTCATTATAGACCAATAAACTGACCTTAAGGAGGCAAAATCAATTGTCCAAGGCCATACTGGAAAAATTACAATCCAAGCCCTGCCAGTTCAGTTCCAAAGACTGTGCTTTGACTACCACTCTGTATTGTACCTGATCCAAAGGGTCTATATAGTCTGAATTTCAGCAGTTAATGTCAAATTGCCCTTAAAACGGCTCTCTGTATATTAAACTCCCAGTGAAACCTAAAAAGTCTTTTTTTTTTCTACCTCATAAGAAAAAAATCTTAAGATTTAAAAAGTGTGTTCTGCTGGCAACTCTTTAGGTATACAAATACATTGAATTCTTCAGAGCATTAACCTGGATGTTGAATGTTGGTTTTAAAAGAGAATGGAGATTGTATTCTAGCCTTTCATTTTACAAATGAGAAACCTGAGTCTGAGAGACAAGCTACCCATAGAATCAGCCCATGTGATTCTAGCTGCCCACTAAATATGTTTACTTTAGCATTTGTTTGTACCACTGGTTCCATGGTTACAAAATCTGCCATAGATTCTCCACAGCACTGGAAAACCACACAGAAGACTTGACACTTGTGAAACTGGAATGGATCCCAGAACCCATTTAGCGGCAGGTTGATGACTCCGTCTGACAGATGAGTTACTGAGGTCTAGAGGTGCCAAATGACTTGTCAAAAGTAGCACTGCTAGTTAGTATCAGACCGGAGTTTGAGTTTAAGTTTTCTAAGTATAAATTCCCATCTAAGAATTAATCAATGAAGAATAAACCAATGCTTATTAAGTTATTATTAAATGCCAAATATTGACCTAGTCATTGAAGATTTTATAATAATGCAGACGGTGCCACTGTCTCCACAGAATTTATTGTCCAGTGTGCTGAGAGGATATGGAAAATGACTCTGCCTTAACTCTTAGTATTTATTTCCATGTGGTGGGAGTTCCACCGGGGTAGAGCTTCTGGGCTCCATCTGCAAGTGGAGGGAAATTTTCTTGTCTGATCAGTGAGTATGGATAAGAAAATGGGCATACTTTATTTTTACTTTCTCTCATTCTTGTCAGGGTCTTCAATTCTGTCCTGCTTCCCTCCTAAATATGATTTGGCCTCCAGGGGGCCAGCATCATGGTCATGGGAGCATCAGTCCATTTAATTTTGTACTTTACATCAGGAACACCACCTACCTTCAGACAGAAGCCTCCTTCTCGAAGGGTAATCATTTTAGTAGTAAATGTGGTAGTTTACTCTCATTTGCTTATCTTTTTGTTTATTTTTTTCTGTTGAGTCGTAAGTTACTGAGGAACAGGGATGCGATTATTTGGATCACCATGAAACCCTAACAAATCAATCCAGGTAAGTCACTATGATGACTAAAGTCTAAGGCCCTATAGAAACATGTAGAAGGGATTCAGAAGATAGGAAAGTTTTCAAGATAAGTAATTTTAGGTAATACAGTGTTGACTGACTGCCTATGTGTTATTTGTTTGTTTCCAGTAATGGGCCACTCTTGCTTTAGAAACAGGCCTCTTTTACACTGAAATGATATTATAATTCACTAGAGAGGGATTCATTATAATGTATGTCTATCCTGAAACTCATAAAAGAGTTTCTTTGCTGACATAGCTATGGGGTGGTGAAAGAATTATGGCAAAGGCCTATTTTCTTTTTTAAGGAAAAAATATCTTCTAGACATACAATTTTACATGCACTTAGGACTTTACAGATCGTCTAAAATGACAATTATATAGCATAGGCACTTAGAGTTTACTTAGAAAATCACAGATTCAGTCTGTGGTGGTTATTAAACTATCATCTTTTAGTTTTAAATCTTCCATTCTAGGTGGCTAGGTGGGTGGCTCGGTGGGTTAAAGTCTCTGCCTTCAGCTCAGGTCATGATCCCAGAGTCCTGGGATCAAGCCCTGAATCAGGCTTTCTGCTCGGCAGGGAGCCTGCTTCCCCCCCTGCCTGCCTCTCTGCTTAATTGTGATCTGTCTGTCAAATAAATAAATAAAATCTTTAAAAAGGGGGAAAAATAAATCTTCCATTCTAGTCCGGGCTTTGAGATGCTCCTGCTGAGATTCTGAAAACCCCATCTCTCCTCTGCGAACTGTGCCCTGTTAGGGTCTGTCAGTAGGGGGTGCTAAAGGGAAACAAAGTCAGAAAAGGAAAAAGGGGACTGCTGCTTCCTGTTTTGGCTTTCTGTTCCTGTTAACCTCATCTTGGCCATGGCAGCTGGATCCAGTCTTCTCCTCCCACCCTCTGAATTCAAGAGTACCCCACTGACACCCACCCCCCTATTCCTCCAAAGAGACAGGTTCTGCTGAGCAGCTGCGCCCTCTCCTCAGAGGTCCCGCTCCGGGGTTCCAGCTCCACCAGGCTACCCCCTCTTCAGTGATCTGACTTTCAGTCACCTTCAACTACTAGGTTCCAGCAACCTCAACTTCTTCTCTTTGTCTCCCTATCCTATTACTCTGTCAATCTGCCATTTCCCTCTGTCTTGTCAGTTCCCTAATACTGTTTAACCAATTCTCTATATTCAATCATCATGATTTATTTCTATTCTCCGCATGGACACCGAGCAGCCCTCAGAATGGCAGTCGTACCTTACATATTCAGGGAAAGAATTTAAACTCCCAAAAGTCATTCTCCAACCATTTTTATATAATGGTGTATCATTGTATATAGGTGTATACTTGTTAGATCACAATGAATTCAATATCCAAATGAGATCTAGAGCACGTCAGCATTGACCCTTCATCAGATCTGTTAATCATGTGCACAGCGTGGTATGCAGCAACACTTCTAGAGGCAAAATGCTTGAGAAATAAGCAACTTGCTTTACAGTGTCTGTATCTGTAATTAGAGGAAGGGTCAAAAGCAGGGATCTTGGCAGTATGACCTGGTTGTTGAGAAATTAGTTTACAGCCATCACGCACTATTAAAACTTGTTTCTCAGATACATTATTCTACAACTAATGTTGCCTCCAGGGAAGAGTACATCTAGAGGGCGCCTGGGTGGCTCAGTGGGTTAAAGCCTCTGCCTTCAGCTCAGGTCATGATCTCGGGGTCCTGGGATCAAGCCCCGCATCGGGCTCTCTGCTCAGCAAGGAGCCTGCTTCCTCCTCCTCTCTCTCTGCCTACTTGTGATCTGTCTGTCAAATAAATAAAAATTTTAAAAAAATAGTACATCTAGAGAGGGGAAAAACAACAACAAAACAGAAAACAAAAAAACAAAAACAAGAAAACTAGGTGTTCCTACTTTACACTGAAATATCATCACTTAGAGTGATATAGCAATCAATACTCACCCAACAGTTTAAGGAACTAAGTAAAAATTCTCCACACTGCTTCTTAGTCTGTAAAAGATTGCACCACTTGAGGATAATCTATCCTGGTGTCTTTTTGCTCCTCTATCTGCCCCTGTGATCAGGTTATATTCTGGGTGCCTGGTTACAATAAACGTTTCAGCTTTGGTGCTCCCTTGAGTTTCTAAGTATGATGATCATAACGATTAGATTGCCTATCCTTTCTTGGTGGTTTTTTTTTTTTATGCTTTCAAAACTAAGTGGATGATATCTCTGTATCTTCACATGAGGAAAGAATGTATGAATTAGTAATCTTTTCACCAACTCTTAAAGAAGTCCAGATCCCAGCCCAACCAAACCCGAGTTAATATGTTGCTTGAAAAATGTGTCAGACTTTTTATTATTTTACTCTTTTAAATGGTTAGTAAATTGTACAGATTAAATGGTAACATTGGTGCATACCTTATTATTACCTTACAATGACATTAGTGTTTTCAGTTGTGAAATTCAGTTCGTCAGATGTCAGGAGCTGGTATCCAGTGAAAACTGTAGCAATCTGGCCTGGGGGCTGAGGCAGGTTTTACTAGTGTACCTAAGTGTACAAGTTTTATGAGAAGGGTGGGGTCTCTGAGTTAAAATGATTACAGTTTGTGACTTCTCAGAAATTTAGCTCAGGGAGGAAATTCAGATCTCCTATGGGTATTTCCTCTGTTCTCCTCCCTTTCAAATATAAACTAGCATTAGCTGATTCTTGAGGAAGTAGGTAAGTTAGGTGTAAAGTTTCCCATTGGTAACTCTTGGTGATTTAATAATTAGAATGTACCAGAACTAAAAGTATGTCTCATGATTTAATGGTTTATTTGTCACATGTAATTAAAATATGCCTATATCATTAACAGACATTGGCCAGGCTTGGGTAGATCCTGATAAGCACTTTGGGAAAGGAACAGAAGGAAGGAAGGCATAGTCAAACACCATAAAAATTTTAACACATGTTATATCTAGAATGATAGAATCATCATATTTTACAGATGTATGGGCTTGTTAAATTCAACCTCTTCAATTTACTGGAAAGGAAACTGAGGCCCAGAGAGAAAATGTGTTTTAACTTAGTCACACAACTATTTAGTGGCAAAATCCAAACTGGAGAATGGTCTCCTGACTCCATACCCAGTTCTCCTGTATGACCATGTGTTGCTTCCCTTGTCCCCAGCCATCTGTCCAACTTTGCTACAGTGAGAGGCCAGACTATATCCACTTCCCACAACTATGCAAGCTTTTCTGGGCAACCATCCAAATGGCCTTTAGTGTTTATACAGAAAAGTTGAAAGACTGCTCACTTAAAAAAAAAAATTCATTGTCTTTATATTTTAAAAAACAAACACACATGCACACACAAAGCCTTGGAATTACATAATTTTGTTGGAATTGTTTTTTGGCTTCATGTTCCCTGGAAGGGTGGCCAAAAGGATCGAGACCCTCATGTGATCAGATGCAGACATTTTCAAGTCAATACACTGTCCCTAAAGTCCCTGTTCATTGACACTCACTCCCCTTTGGGCAGTGATTACAAAAACCTGTTGCCTTTAACAGCTTATTTTTTATTTTTTGGAAGGTTTTATTTATTTATTTTTCAGAGAGAATGAGAGAGAGAGAGGGAGGGCATAAGCAGGGTGAGGGATAGAAGTAGAGGGAGAAGCAGGCTCCCTGTTGAGCAAGGAGTCCAACGCGGAACTTGATCTCAGAACCCTGGGATCATTACCTCATCTGAAAGCAGACGCTTAACCAACCTGAGGCACCCAGGTGCCCCTAACATCTTATTTTAGAACACATTGCCTTGACGTTTCTAGTTTCTTATGAGAAAATAATGGCAAATACCTGCAATTTTTCACATATGGAATAGGATTATAAAACTTGTAGTAAACAGGTATTGATGGCATGACGTGTTCTTTGCAACCACTGGAAACAGATCTTTAGGGCCTGGGACTCTGTAGTTGAGATCTGCTTATGCTCTTGATTAGTACAGAACATGGATTATCTTGGAATCAAGACAATGAAATTGAATCCCATATTTAGATCAGAGAAGGAGGATTTGGGTTGGTTTTGTGTCTGATTTAATTATCATCACCTAAAATACCTTTTTCCTCCCCCAGTGGTATTTCCTGGGAGTATTTCCCCCAGGAATTGTGTATATGAATGTCCCTTCCACTGCTCAGCTGTAGTTGGCAGCCTTCACTTTCAGGTGGTTCAGGAACTTTTTAGACTAATGAGTTCATGCTTCTTCTAGAACGAGCAGAGATGGCTTCCTTGAAAACCACAACTATTCCTGTCAAATAGAGCTGTCCTGCCAGTTTGTTGGAATACTTGTGCTTTTATATTATGTTTCTATTAATATTTTATAATAGCACTCTATCTTGCCTGAAAGCAATGAGGAATGTAGATGTTCTAAGCCTCAGGCTGGATTGTACTCTTATGCTTAAAATATCCATTACCTATATTTCAAGAGAGACAAGAAGAAAAGGAAAAATGTATCTTGGCTAAGTTCTTTCTCCTTTATCAGTTGTTTTCCAAATTGTGGAGAAGATACGCTTGTGATTATTATGCTCAAGTGTTAAACAGATAATTAAGACCGAAGTGATTATTGTATGGTGACTAACATAACACAGTAAAAAAAAATAATAAATTGCTGAGCAAAAAAAACCAACAAAGTAGTAAGTATGAATTTTTCAAAATATATATTGTAAAATATGTAGAACTAGGACTTCCAGGAACATATACAGTTTAATAATCATAATAGAAAGAAATAGATGTGTATATATACACATACATACCTACGACATACATATTCATTCACAATCATTCATAAAGTTAGTGTAATTATTACCTTTATCTGGTTCCATGGTAATTGTCAAAGAACCCACTGGCTTTAGCAGGAATTCGAAATTTATTTGTGGCACACAGTAATAAACTTGCAGGAAATGGAATCCTGGGGGGTCAGATGTGGCCCACCAAGGAAAAGAGACCCAGGTCAAGATGGATTGATTATCATGAGTTTGAAGGCCTCTCTATCTTATTGGGATGCCCAGGTTAATAATTATATAAGCTCAGGGAGGCAGGTTTCTGGAAAATAATTAAACAATCCTCTTTTCTTCTTTCTTTTCCTATCCTTTAACTTCTCTTCTTCTTTCCAACCCCATTTCCATCCTCTCCCTCTTCCCACTGTACTCCCTTTCCCCTCTGGCTCTCCCTCCCTCTCTGCCTCTCTTACCTACTATTCTTATTGATGATGGTGATAACGCATGTTGTGTGTTCCAAGCCAGATATTAAAAGCCCTAGTGACTCAAGTTAAGTCTCTTCCTTGGATAATGTGTTTATTCCCATCCTGGGCTATCAGTTCTATCAAATTTATACAAGATCAGGAACATTAAGTTCTAAGTTCTACACAGTTCTCCAAATGTTTTACTCTGTTTGAAACCAAATTTTTTTTTCTAATAATTATATTTAATTTTTATTTTTTTATAAACAAATTTTTATCCCCAGGGGTACATGTCTGTGAATCGCCAGGTTTACACACTTCACAGCACTAACCATAGCACATACCCTCCCCAACCCAATGTCCATTACCCCACCCCCTTTCCCGACCCCCTCCTCCCCGCAACCCTCAGTTTGTTTTGTGAGATTAAGACAAACCATAAGTGAAACCAAATTTTTAAATATTTTTCTTCTGTTGGTATCACCCCATTTTACTCATTCCCATGGACTATCTTGCCCTGTGTTGTGGATTGTAAATTCATATGATTCAGTACCTCAGAATAATGTCCTAACCTAGAGCAAGAGGTTACATACACCAGAGACTTGTTCTCAGCATCTTTTCTGTAATTTCCTTACTTCGAGGTATCAAATGAACTGTAAATGGCAAAATCTGATCTTAGAGTAGCAATGTTGGGCAGTTTATAATAATTTTATGGGTTCTAAAAGATTTGTACTTTCCTCATATATTTCCTGTTTCATCACCTATGCTTCTACCCACAACATTGAGCTAAAAAAATGTGTGTATTCCATCAAATAAATATTTTCCAATTTCAAGTTCAATTCACTTCTTAAGTATGATAACCACCATGGCGGGGGGAGGCAAAATAGAATGTAACACTGCCATCTGATTTATTTACTTTACCCCATGAATTCTTTTTTTTTATGCATACTTTCTTTTTTTTTTGTACTTATTTTTTTTAATTTTTTTTAATTTTTATTTTTTTATAAACAATTTTTTATCCCCAGGGTACATA
>PISX010014298.1:26707-53566 GCA_004024625.1 Mellivora capensis
TATCAGGGAGATCATATGATAGTTGTCTTTCTCTGATTGACTTATTTCACTAAGCATGATACCCTCTAGTTCCATCCACGTCGTTGCGAATGGCAAGATTTCATTTCTTTTGATGGCTGCATAGTATTCCATCGTGTATATATACCACATCTTCTTTATCCATTCATCTGTTGATGGACATCTAGGCTCTTTCCGTAGTGATCCAAAGGGGCACGTGCACCCGAATGTTTACCCCATGAATTCTATTCAAAATAATTGCATACTCATTGTATTCTATAGCACATACATTCTATAGCACAACATATGAGTTGTTTCTTGGGGTATAGATAATCTCTTAAGTGATAAGCTGTGTGGTTTATTTTATAAAGCACTGTTGAGGTTCTGAGAGACTACTTTTTGTTAGTAAGTGGATTCTGAACACTTAAAAATTGAAATAAACTATAAACGGAGAACACACATATTTACCACCTCTATTATTGATAGAGGTCAAGTTGTAGAATTAGGTTTGTTAAAGCAAATGATATTGCTGACGCTGAACCCTGGAATTTATTTACATCAGGACAGCATTGGTCTGGGAGAAATTTCTGGCAGTAGAGAAAGCAGGAAGGAAGAACTCCCAAGATGGGGAAGGCCAAGGCTGAAAGACATGTGCCCAGTATTCTTGCCATGTTTATCAATCATAAAGGTTACTTTACATCCCCAGAGGCCTAGTGGGAAAGGATTTAAAGAGTCGTCAGACAGGTATTTAAGGTAAATTAATTTCTTACAGGAACTAGGAAGGAAAAGACTGCTCTGCTAATACACTGGACTAGTACAAAAGGAATCTAGATTCTGTTTCTAGCCTCCCAACAAAGTAATTAGCTCTAGAACTTTGGATTCTGGCTTTCGATCACATCATCTGCAGAAAAACAAACTGTTTTGATAAGTTTGAGGGTCTCTTTGCTTATTTACATAATAAAAATACCTGCCAGGGGCACCTGGGTTGCTCAGTGTGTTAAGCCTCTGCCTTCGGCTTGGGTCATGATCAGGGTCCTGGGATCGAGCCCCGCATCTGGCTCTCTGCTCAGCGGGGAGCCTGCTTCCCCCTCTCTCTCTGCCTGCCTCTCTTTCTACTTGTGATTTCTATCTCCCTGTCAGGTAAATAAATAAAATCTTTAAAAAAAAAATTGCCTGAGACTTGTTGAGCACTGAGTCAAGGTGTTTTATAAACTATTTCACTTAACTGTCAGAAAGTCCCTTACTTTATAAAGCCCCAGAAGGTTAAGAGACAGCTTAAGTTGTACAACCTGTAGGCTACAGGTTCAGGATTAAAACTCTAGCTCTTCTGCTAATCACTGTGGTAAACTCATGAATGTGAGTCATGATGTCACACGCAATAAATATATGACCAAAGAAGAACTTATTATGTATCTTTGAGTGTGTTGGCCAAAAAAAAAAAAAAAAAATCCTCAAAATGACTCGAGATTCATATGGCATCAGTTTTTGTAGTACAAATCAGAAATCTGATGCATTCCCCAATCCTGGAGAAAAAAAGTTCAAAAAAGTCTATTACTTACTAGAGACAACCATGAATACATGCATGTTGGTAAGAAAGAACAGATTCGGGGGTAGAATGATTTTTATTTTTTAAATTTTTTTAAGATTTTATTTATTTATTGGACAGATAGTACAAGTAGAGCAGCAGGCAGAGATGGAGAAGCAGGTGCCCCACTGAGCAGGGAGCCAGATGTAGGATTCAATTCCAGGACCTTGGGATCATGACCCGAGCCAAAGGCAGCCGCTTAACTGACTGAGCCACCCAGGTGCCCTGGTAGTATGATTTTTAATCCACCATTCTCGGTGCCTACTCTCTAGGTGAGAAGTGATTCACAGTAAAAAGTAATGATAAAGACAATAATAATTATGTCATAATTGTTTCTTGAAAGACAGGATTCTGGACTTAAAATCTTTATTCTTTCTTTCTTGAAAAAAATCATTCCAATTTTTGAATTTTTATTCTTTTTTAAAAATTTCTTTTCAGTGTAACAGAATTCATAGTTTTTGCACCACACCCAGTGCTCCATGCAATGCGTGCCCTCCATAATACCCACCACTTGGCTCCTCCAACCTCCCACCCCCCGCCCCTTCAAAACCCTCAGGTTGTTTTTCAGAGTCCATAGTCTCTCATGGCTCATCTCCCCCTCCAATTTCCCTCAACTCCCTTCTCCTCTCCATCTCCCCATGTCCTCCGTGTTATTCGAATTTTTATTATTTAATGAAATTGCAACTTCATTCTTTTAGATCAGAATGTAGATATAAACCTAGAGGTAATGTATTCTTTTTTAAATTAAAAGAATTATTTTGTATTTTTGAATGACATTTCCTTTAAGTG
Source organism: Mellivora capensis (assembly GCA_004024625.1). Taxonomy (NCBI): domain Eukaryota; kingdom Metazoa; phylum Chordata; class Mammalia; order Carnivora; family Mustelidae; genus Mellivora; species Mellivora capensis. The sequence continues at coordinate 29,079 of PISX010014298.1, forward strand.
TTAAGACCTTGGAATGAGAGCAATCAAAATAGAATAATCTAGAATTTTCAGGACTCCAGACTGTAAAGCATAGGAAACAATGGTAGGAGCTGAGATTCCATTCTCTTCCCATCTGTCAGTGCCCTGACGATAGATAACACAACCTGGTGATTTACTGAGTCCCACCTGTCAATCACATTAAAATAACAGACAAAAAAAGCAAGCACAATGAGCATAGTGAACAGTTGAAGAAATAATTTTATTAGCTCTGAGACAGCAGGTGCACACATCTGATCAAGGATTCTCTTCACTGCTGATTGACTTCTGAAGGGAATCTAGAAACTATAATTTCAACAGGGTCCTAGTATAGGTGGAAATTTTAGTATGGACAGCACAGTGTTGGTGGTTATGAATAAATATAGGGTAACATGGCTTTGAGATATTCTCTATGATATTGGGAGTGAGGATATGGCTAATCGAACTGTCAGGGGAGCCTGCTAACTCATCAAGGGCCCTCTGGTGGATGAGGTCCATTTTTCTTAAATAAATCATGTCGAGTACACCCACCGTATATTGAGAGCACTGATAGGCATTTCATGCAGAACTCAAAGAAAAAGAAACTCAACGGAACAAAATTTTTAAAACCTATTAATGTTTACACTAGGCTTAGAAGTGATACAGACTTATTTCTTATCAATTAGAAAATATGGTAGATGAAAGACGGTTTCAAAAAGATGTTGGCTAATAATACAGTTTCAAGGGACATACAGAAAGAAACAGCAGGATTATGCAATAATATTCAGGCCTTTGATGCATTTGCGTTATCAACTCTTTAAAACTTTGTTATAAAGTAAATTGTTAGTCATCTAAACAAACACATTTAAGTATATAAATTAAGCCAGATACTTTAATCATCCATTAAGTCCACTGAGCATTAAACAGATTACAGAGTAGGATTTTGTATGATTTATTGCATTTAGAATAGTAAATGTACATACAAATTCATTGTATTCCTTTCTCTGCTGTGTGTGAAAGAGAGAGATAAGCATAAAAATACTGGAACACTTATATTTGTATTTGTAAATTTTTTATAACTGCAGAAAATAATATTTTAAATATATAAGTTTTTTAACAAAAAAATAGATGGTCTTTTATTTGGGAAGTAGAAAGTGTTAGTTAGCTGTTCAGTAAAATGTATGGGGAAAGAAGTAATTCATTTGTCTGTTTTTAAGTGCAAATTTAAAAAGACCGCATTTGGATTCTACAGATTAGCTGCCATCGGAGCTATGGACATAGTGGGTTAATTATTGAGCATAGTTTATGCCTAAGTGAAATTGAATAGACATATATGAATCTTTACATTCTATGATGTTCTAGAAGGTAATGTGCTATAGAGGACTGATGCCTACTTCACTTTGCTATTCAGTATTTTTATTAACAGTAGCACAAGAGAGGTTGTTGATTATATACTCTACAAAGTCATAGAATGGGACCATTTTTTTAATTAGGGAATCAAAGCAGGACTCTTAAGTGTAAAAATTACTTTAAGAATCACCAACTACCATTTCTAAACTCTCCCAAAGCTAACATAACTTAGTTTGTGTTTTTCCTTTTTTTTTTTTTTAAGATTTTATTTATTTGGCAGAGATAGAGAGCACAAGGAGGGGGAGTGGCAGGCAGAAGGAGAGAGAGAAGCAGGCTTCCCACTGAGCGGGTATCCCAACGTGGGGCTTGATCACAGGACCTTGAGATCATCACCTGAACCAAAAGTTGATGCTTACCTGGCTGAGCCACCCAGGTGCCCCAGGTTGTGTTTTTCTAGAAATTTTTATTCTATCCAGATAGATAAATAGATGGATAGAGTATAAACAGTTTTGAGAAATATTCATTGATACATGCGAGATTATATAAAATGTCACACCTTATTTATCATATTTTATAATCTTATTTTTTATTTTGTAATGTCTTTCATCATAGAATTCATATGGATCTTCATGTTTATATGTAATATGGATCCACTGTTTTTAATTCTCATAAAATATTTATTAGCATAACTACATTACATTTTATTTGAAAATCTCCCTTTGATGGAATTTTCCATTGCTTCTAATTTTTCAGTATTCAGGCTGTGCTGAAATAAATATTGTAAGACTTGAAAGAATGTTTCTGTAGGGGAGACATTAAGAAGGGAAAGTATCTGATCATACAATGTGTGCATTTTAAATATTCATGTAGATAGCAGCTCTATCAAATTCTACTACCACCTTCAGTGTATAAGCATATGTTTTTAAGTTGACATAAATAACTAAAATGCTTGACAAATGGATGATGGAAAATAATGTTTTGCATTTATAATTACTAATTACTACTGGGTGGAACATTCTTTGATGTGTTTAGTGATGATTTATATTTATTTATGAGTAATTGCTCATATTTTTTTAAAGATTTTGTTTACTTATTTGAGAGAAGGAGAGCAAGCATGAGGTAGGGGCAGTGGGAAAAGGAAAGGAAGCAGATTCCCTACTGAGCAGGGAGCCTGCATGGGGATCAGTCCCAGACCCTGAGATCATTACCTGAGCCAAAGACAGACGCTTAACTGACTGAGCCACCCAAGTGCCCCTAATTGCTCATATTGTTTATTTGTTATTAAATTACTGTGTTTTTCTTTCTTTATTTGTGTTCTTAAATATTCTAAACAGTAATTTTATGGGGCCTTCTATGCCTATTTCGTCTCAATCATGCTTTTTTTGGCCATTTTTTGTTCACCTGGGTTTTTAAATTATTATTATTTGGTTATAATTGACATATAACATCATAGTTCCAGGTGTGCTGATCTTCCATTAGGACTATTTGTTAGACTTTAGGTTTATAGAAGATTTGAGTGGAAAGTACAGAAAGTTCTCACACTCCCTCTTACCACTCCCCCCAACACACTTCTGCTTTATTTTTAATTTCTGTGTAGTGTCTTCTGTTATCAGGAGCTTTTGATCAGATGTAGCCACATTTACAAATCTTGTATTTTATAAACATATGTTTGTTTTTATTTAAACCAATGTCTTATATTTTCTCCCAGTTTTTCCCCCTCACTGGTGAGTTTATGTGTCCTTCCTTTAGGTCAAACTAATCTATGTATCTTTTTTTTTTAAGATTTTTTTAAATTTATTTATTTGACAGACAGAGATCACAAGTAGGCAGAGAGGCAGGCAGAGAGGCAGGCAGAGGCTCCCTGCAGAGCAGAGAACCCGATGTGGGGCTCGATCCCGGGACCCTGGGATCATGACCTGAGCTGAAAGCAGAGGCTTTAACCCACTGAGCCACCCAGGTGCCCCTCTATGCATCTTTTTAAATGTATCTCTTACCCACCCTCCTGTTCCCTCATTGCATACACATACCCCAGTCAGTTCACATTCAGGTATCACTCTAATGCTGTTTCTTCCACAAGGTATTCTCTAATTCTCCTGTTAGTTTCCTCCCTATGATTCATTTTATATTATATTCAAAATGGTTGAAGTATTGTGTTTGTTTCAGTATATTACTCCTCTGGATAGTTCTTCAGAATGGGATCTGTAAATCTTGAAATCCCCCAAAGAATCTCATTCGATGCTTCAAAGAATAACTTTTCTATTAAAGTTTGCAGAGAGGAAGACTGTATGTTTAGTTTGGACAGCTGAAAACTCATCTGGGACACACAGTAATTATTTTCAAATACTTGAACACCTGTTCAGGGTTAAAGGAATTAAACTGGTCTTATCTGGTCAACGGATGGTTGCTAAGAACAATTCAATTTGTATCAATATAAAGAAGAGATTTTCAACAAATAGTATTCTCTGAAAATGGAATGAACTCACCAAGGAGTGACTTGATTGTCCACAGACATGTTCAAGCAGAAGTGAACCATTCATATTCCTTCCATAAGCCTTTCTTATATATAGTAGGACTACTGAATAAGTAAAATGGTAGCCCCTGTTGTATGCTTCAAGAGTTTTAATTTTGGATTTCTAATACTGATGACCTTCTTGATTCATCCAATCTCTGGTTAACACTCATCTCCACAGCCCACATTATTTGACTTCAAACATGATTTGCTTTTTATTTACAAAAATTCTTAGGATAAATGTTACTTTTGAACCACTGAGATGGATGATTTTACTTTCACTTTTTGGAGAACTTTTTAGAGGTTAAATCAATTCTCTCAGGGTTCAATATTAAATCTATTCCAAACCCCAAACGTTACCTACAAAACCAATAAATACACATATTGTGCAGGGAGATATATTTAATGCTTTATATAATTTGCACTAAATTGATTTATTTTATGTTTTCTCCTGGTTTTCTACAGACATACCAATCACAGACACTCTGAGAGAAATGCCACTCAATGTATTAAAAATAGAACAAAACAAAACAAATAAAATCCTAGGAATTCATATTCTATCTTTTCATATTTTTAATTAGGCTATTAAACTAAATGACAGGAAACTAGTGCTTCCACAATGCTATGCATATTGCCCAGAACATTGATAAAACTTCAGTGAATATGAAATAAAGCATAATGCAAAACATTATTTCCCAATAGAAATTTGTTTATTAACTATGAACCAGAATCTTTTCTAGAGTCATAAAGCAATAATTCAACAGGAGAGGATTATAGCAGAACCACAAACATAGATCATCACTAATCATGAAGAATCTATAAGCATATTTTGTCATTCTTTCAACAAACAGTTCTTGTGCTGCTGCTACTCCCAAGGCTCTCTCCTAAGCATTGGGAACCAAAGTAGAATGCCAGCCAACTGAGGGCTTTGGGGCTTCTTTGGAAGGGAAGATTGGCTGAAGGTCTTCTGATTTTGAGTTGAGCACTGCTGCTTGCATATCCTGGTAATCAGTCAGTAGGGGATGGATGCAATAGCTGAACATAGCATATTTAAGGTGATGCTATCTCTTAGCTCATTAGCAACATGCTAGTTAAGCAGTCCACAAGACTAATGATAAAAAGCAAAACATTCTAAAAGAATGTGCTGGAATCAGCAGTCAAACCAAAAAGTCTTTTCTTCATCAAGAATGTAGGGGACATTCCCAGTGGCAGACAAGGGACAATGACAGCCAACATCAGAAAGCTGACAATATTTGGATTTTATGTGGAATCTCTTCAGTCTGTCCATTGTAGTGAATCGAAGAAACAATACCACCTTCAGGTTCAGCCCTCAACACAAAGGATATTAACAGAGCAACAAAGAAAAAAAAAGCTAGTAAATGATCATGGTTGTGGCTAATAAGTCCTGGAGTTGTATTTGAGGTTAATATAACGAGATTCTTAAGACACATGAAGTAATTGAGCCGAATATTAGAGAAGATGACTACTTGGCAGAATCTGCTACAATACCCAGTATCTACAAATGCAACAAATTATTCAATAACAACTCAGAGGTCTACAACCACTGCATAAATACCTCAGAGGAGGAAAGGTACTTGGAATGCAGCTCAGAGACTTGAAGTTTCTAGAAAAATATCTCAGCGGTTGGCAGCTCACTGGTCCATAACTTGGATATTGGCAATTTCTCACTAAATAGTTTTGGGATTGGCAGCTTCTGGAAATATAACATGATGGTGAGAAGCCACTGGGTATGAAGGCAAGATTTTGGCAGCCTCTATAGTCCAAACTACCCACTCTACAGTGGTTTAGGAGATGGAAACGGTTGGACAAGCAGTTAAGTTGCCCAAAGCCCTTGAAGCCATTTCTGAAGGTCTGGCAGGCTTTAGATGGACTTTGGCTGAGTTTGTAGTAATAAGATACATACCCCTTGGTCTGAGTGCATGGGTTGCAGCTGGGGTTAGGTCCAATGTTGGTAGTTTCACAGGTACTGCAGACTTGGCCCACTGCTGGAGAGTTGCAGGGCACACAGGAGTTTGACGGGTCACAACTTGTGGTGCAGGTCTTGAGCTCACAGCTAGGAGATTCGCAGCTTGGTGCTTCAGCATAGGTTTCTTGGCAGTTACCCAGAAGCCAAAGATTTCCTTGGTAGCTACTGGGTAAACAGAGCCCAAAAATAGGGCTTACGTCACTGGAGCAAAGCGCAACATAAGGAGTCACTGGGATATAACAGTGAGTTCTGTAGGATGTACCACTGCATTCCCCAGAACAGCCCAGGAGAGTCATGGAGTCTGACTGCATGTTCAGTGATGGTGGTGGAAGTATGGTGATACTATGGCCTACGGACTTTTTATACCTTTCCTGGGGATTGTCTGCAGCCTCTCCATACTCTCTTCCTTCTCCCTGTCTGGGACAACAACACAACATCTTATTAGTGAGTTGTTTAGCTACAGCTGCTGATGTCTTCACACTCCTATAAAAGTAAGTTTATTTGGATTCTTCAAAGTATCTCTAATCGCCATGTTGAGCATCACCCATCACCCATTATCTATAGGCCATAGCTTCAGTGAATAGTGATTTTAACGTTAATAAGCAAACACACATCTGCCAATCGTTGGTTCACAAGAGTTCACGTGTCTGTAGGCTTCTGCAGCATAGTCATTAAAGGGTTAACAAGGATTCAAGCAAAACAATGAACCCCTCCTTTTCCATTCTTTTGACCAGGCAAGATACTGCAGAACTTAATCTTATACTGTGAACTAAGCCAAATACTTGGGCTGTGTCAATACTGTTACTTAAAAGAGAAGGTAGAGCACTGAACTATTAAGAGAAAGAATTGGTCCCCCAAAATATGTATTATGCTCTTAACTGTGCTCGGTCATGTATTGGTGATGACTTCTCATCGGACATATTTGGAGAATTCTCCCTGTAAGACTCACAGTAATCCACGTGAGATTTAGTGACCTAACTTGTACTCATGGGTCAGTGGTTGCTAAGTAACCAAGACTTTTATGAGATTTCTTTCTTAAAGAGTTTCTGCCATATGTAGTATCAAAGAAGGCCAGTTTCTCAAGATTATGCCTTCTTAATTGACTGAGATTATAGATCACACATTCCATCGTCTCAGCTGTAAAGCCCAATTCCTGCCAAATGTATAATACTTTTCTACATTTCTCACGACATAAGTTTTATTTATTCTTGATTTGCATTTTTTGCACATAAACTTTATTTCATTCCTGTGTTGAAGTTATTCTTTGTCTAAACCCACAAAAAGGAATAACTATGTTTAAAAATTTATTTGAGGGCGCCTGGGTGGCTCAGTGGGTTAAGCCGCTGCCTTCAGCTCAGGTCATGATCTCAGGGTCCTGGGATCGAGTCCCGCATCGGGCTCTCTGCTCAACAGGGAGCCTGCTTCCCTCTCTCTCTCTCTGCCTGCCTCTCTGTCTACTGTGATCTCTCTGTGTCAAATAAAATAAAATCTTAAAAATTTATTTGAATAACGTATAGTTCCTATAGGTCCTGTACATCTTAAATAACACTTTTTGCTCTTATGGTGAAAGCTGATGGAATTTTTTTTTTAAGATTTTAATTCAAGCTGAAGAATTGACATTTTGTTCTTGAAAATATAAACTATAATTCAAACTTACAGCCTACATTGAATTGGAAACAGGAATGCATTTATTAACACAGTTGGGTTCAGACAGAGGACACCAACTTATTCAGGTGAAATAAGCTCTAAGGATGGTTTTTAAAAGACACTGCCCTTACAGAAGACAATTAGATTTCTCTTCCTATTCTCTGCTTCTCAGCTAAATTTTTAAAACGCACACCAATTCTCCAAATATTTTTCTCAACCTGAGTTTTCTCCATGCTTCCCTTAGTATTTATTCTATAAGGTGATGGGTTTATTCTGTAAGCAACTCTTTATTAAACAGATTTTGCTGTTTTGTGACGTGTCTCTCAAGTGAAAAGGGTCACGATTAAGAAACCATGTTTTCAGCAAATTGTTTGGCTACAGCGTGTCCTGGGATTTTGTGCAGAAATGTGCAGAAATGGCAGAAGAATAAAATATGTAAAGAAGCTGATGGTCAACTTTCCACTGAGTTACTGAGTCCTAGTCATATATAGAAGAGTCCAGACATTGATGGAGCTTTATTTCTGCATTTCTCTTTGGTATCTCTAGTCTTATTTTTAGGCTTCCTTGAGGTAGATTTGAGGGGGAAAAGCAACTTAGCATTCAAAAGTATTTTAAATTAATATCATTCACACTAGTGTAAATCCAACAAGAATATGTAGAACATCACATAGCATAACCAATATTCACAGCATGAGACTTTATGACATATTTAAATTTATTTGGTACGACATATTCTAATTAATCAAATGTTGAGATTTGCAAAGGTAAAGTTAGCTCAACTCTTTTCATTTTTTAAAATTGAAGTATAGTTGACATACAATGTTATATTACTTCTAGGTGTGCAGTATAGTGATTCGACAATGTTGTACATTACACTCACAAGTATAAGTGTAGCTATTATCCATCATCATATAAGGTCATCACAATTTCATTGTCTATATTTTACTTTTCATCCCTCTGACATATTTATTTTACAACTGGAAGTCTGTACCTCTTAATTCCCTTCACCGACTGACTTCACTCATCTCCCCAGGCCCTTCTCCTCTGACAACAACAAGTTTGTTCTCTGTATTTGTGAGTCTGTTTTTGTTTGTTTAACCATTCTTTTGTTTTGTTTTTCAGATTCCACATATAAGTAAGTCAGACAGTATTTGTCTTTCTCTGTCTGCCTTATTTCACTTAGCAAAATATTCTCTAGGTCCATCCATGTGGGATCAACTCCTCTCATTTGCTTTTGTGTTTTACCTTCTTTCTTTTTTTTTTTTTTAATTTTTATTTTTTATAAACAAATTTTTATCCCCAGGGGTACATGTCTGTGAATCGCCAGGTTTACACACTTCACAGCACTAACCGTAGCACATACCCTCCCCAGTGTCCATTACCCCACCCACCTTTCCCGGCCCCCTCCCCCCAGCAACCCTCAGTTTGTTTTGTGAGATTAAGAGTCACTTATGGTTTGTCTCCCTCCCAATCCCATCAATGGATAAAGAAGATGTGGTATATATACACGATGGAATACTACGCAGCCATCAAAAGAAATGAAATCTTGCCATTCCCAACGACGTGGATGGAACTAGAGGGTATCATGCTTAGTGAAATAAGTCAATCAGAGAAAGACAACTATCACATGATATCCCTGATATGAGGAAGTGGAGATGCAACATGGGGGACTAGGGGGGCAGAAAAAGAAGAAAAGAAACAAGATGTTTTACCTTCTTTCTTACCCATTACTGTCATAAATAACCATCACAGCCCATTCACCCACCATATTCTGTAAATGATACTTCTACAGAATTATCTTTTATTTTAGTCTGCATCTTGGCAAGACACAAAGCTGATAGCATCAGTAATAGAGCAAGTAAGCTCATCACAATGGTAAGTTTTAGCAGAAAGTAAAAACCGTCATCATTTGGGTGCCATTGTCCTCTTAAGGCTTTGAAGAAGCCTACGGATTACTCTTGTTTCACTGAATTGCTAAAAAAGTCTTTCCTTCTAATAATTCCCCCACTTATAATATATTTTTTGGTATGTATGAAGAATTAAATAGAATCCAGCCCACCCAACCAAGATGCCCACTTCCTAATCCTTGGACCCTGTGAAAGTTACCTTATGTGGCAAAAGGGACTTTGCAGGCATGATTAAGTTAAGGATTTTGAGATAGGTTTCTGAGTGAGCCTGATGTAGTTATGGGAATTCGTATAAGAAGGAGGGAGTCAATCAGAAAGAGAAGTCAATCTGATGACAGAGGAGGAGATTGTAGCTATTTGACATAAGTGAAAGAATGCTGGCGACATTGAGAAGCTAGAAGAGGCAAGGAATGAATTTTCCACTGGAGATTCCAGAAGGCATCAGCCCTTCTGACCTCTCGACTTTAGTTCAGTGAGACTGATTTTGGACTTCTGGCCTCCAAAATTGCAAGAGAATACATTTCTGTTGAGTTAAGCCACCAAGTTTGTGGTAATATGTTATAGTAGCCACAAGAAACTAATACGTTACGTCAAAGAATCTAGGTCACTCTATTAGTCTTTATGTAGAGTTTGGGCTCTGTATCTAGGGCAAGTTTAAGATGCAAGGAATAAGCTTTCTAACCATCAGATAATGCAGAGAAATTTCTATGCCTTCTGAAGAATAAGAAACAAAAATCCCTTTATCTAGTAAGGCAGCAGATTTCTTATAACTCATTAAAAAAGAGTTATGGAACTTCCTCTCATTTTTTTCCAAAGGTTAAAAATCTTTTAGGGTAAACACAGAAGATCAAAGAAAGCTAAATTTTTCAGTAAATGGCCCTTAAAGAAAATAATGAAGGTCAACTTCTAGACTTTTAAGTCATGATAGAATTATCTTCTTTTTTTGCCACCATATATATATTTGTATTCTAATTCCACTTTCCCTAGTGCTATTCAATGATGTAACAGTGATCCTATGATTTAAAAAAGCAAAATGTATCCAAACCATACTTACATAGCAATTAAATTGTAACTATTGAGTTCAAGTGATTCTTAAATTTAGCAGTGGTAACCTAAAGTGGTGGACACTGTAGTTACACTTACCCTGTTGGTTTCATAGATCATTAATTGTTTCAACAGCTGAAAGGCAAATGAGCAAAATTAAAAATTTAAGATACAGGAGTAAATGAAGATTAAGCACTCTTAAATGATAACACAAGTGAGTGACAAGATAGAAATGGGAGTCTGATTTGTGCTTACATTTTAAGGAAAACATTGTAATGAGATACTGGTGAATAAGTTAAACATTTTGAGATGAAGCTGTCAAGACTATGCCTCCATGAGTTATGAATCCCTTCTTACTAAGTACTATTACACATATTTATTAGTGTGTGATCTAGGAAAATTGTTATCTCTCAGTGCCTCAGTACCTTCTGATGTAAAACCAGAGCCAGTAGCACCTATTTTGCAAGACTGTTGTGAGGACAGAATGAGATAAAAAATGTGAAGTTACTTAAGAGAGTGTTTGGCACATAATAGATGCACATCAAATGTTACTTTCCTTCTAATCTTCTAAAGCTATAACTTAAAAAATTTTCTAGCCTCCCATTAGACTAAATAAAAATATTCTTACTGTTAATTTACTTTGATATTGCAAAGAGATGTCCTGCAATAATCTTGCCTCTTCTAAAAGTTAATGCCATAAATGGACAGTTCTACCCCATGTAGTTAAGAAAAATGCTTTTCTTGACAACAGATCCATACTGACTTCTCTTTTTTAACTCATATTCTTCTGTGCCATAGTCATGAGCTAATTCCCAGAAGGCTGCATATACAGTTGTTAAGAATAAGGGCTCAATACTCAAACTTCATAGATTCTATTCTTTTAAATATGTTAGAATATCAATTACTATCACATGTTTCTCTAACTCAATGTCCACATCTTCAAAATGGAGTTAATAACAATAGTATTTTCTCCATAGACCACTCTGAGGATCAAATGAGTTAGTCAAAGTTTATGAAATATGCTTAGTATGTAGTTGATGCTAACTTTTATCATTATCACAAGCCTACAGTCTTCATTATTATTATTAGATTTTATTACTTTCATTATCATTATTATTGGATCTCATCTTAAACCTATTGCATTTTGTAAGAGTACATGAGAAAGAGAAGAAAGAAAGGAAGAAAGAAAGGAGGAAAGAAAGAAAGAAAAAAACACTAAAGGAGGCTTAAGTTTTAGATTAGACAACTTGTTACAATCTGTATAAGTTATATATCAAACATAAACACACACATATATATTATGTTATATATAATATATAACATATATATGTGTGTATTTATAAAATTTAGAGAAATTTAATATGTTGAGGACATTTCTTATCATCTACATAGGAAATAAGACTCCCAGAGAGGACATAAGTGTATGTACCATTAAAATTAGTTGGCATCCTAGAGAGAAGGGTGGGCTGTGGCTGATACAGACAAGAAATAGTTTTGTTTACAGTTTAGACTTCACAGTTTCAGAGGTGAAGTCATGGTTGTCAAGCTATTGACAACTTCTGAAAACTTCTAGGTTTTTAATTAGGTAATTTAATTAGTCATTACCTCAATGAGAAAGGCTATAGATAATATGGAGAGTAAAAAAAAGTCTTTGGAATCCAACTTAACTGGGTCTTTGGGAAAGCCATTTGTCCTATTGGACTTCTTTTTATCTGTAAAAAATAGGGAAAATAATATGTTTTTTTAGTTGTCTTCATAGAAGATTACTGATTATCTAGTGGCACGGTGGCATATTGAAAGTATCAGTGTGATAGATATGAGATATTGGTAGATATTGTAGGAAGAGCAAGTTCTCACTGAATACATGAAGGAACTGAAGTAATTAGTTACATATATAAAAGAGAGAAATAATTTCCAAGTGTTCTCTATGTAAGAATCCATGAGGGAGTGAAGGGAAGCACTTGTTAAGTTTAATTTAAGAGGAAAATATAATGTACTTTCCCCTATTCAGAATTAAAATTTATGGAACCACTTTGTGGTTTATACCATTAGGTAAGGTGAACATTGTAACTTGCTGACTTCCACCAAGTGTTAAAGGACATCTATCAAGTTGGCGGGTGATTCTCTTTCTATATTCCCTCTGTCCCTACTGGCAATATTTTCTATAGTCAAGGCTCTCTACTCCTGAGTCCCAGAATGGGAATTATTTTGGACATGAAATAATATTGTGTATGAGTGATAAACCATTGCGATTTCAAGCTCTGGGAATTTTGAAGTTCCAGGTTAGTGTGATAAAACACAGTCTGTTCTGACTAAAGAAACTTCATAATTCCCTGTTTAAGTGTTAGAAAGTGCAGATGCATATTTCATGTTCAACAGTTATAACATGTTCAATCAGGACCTTGAAAGTATCTATCTTGTTTGCTTTTTTCAGACACTCTTTTTAAAAAATATATTTTGTTTAGTATAACTAAGAGGCTTTAACTTCATGAAGGATGATGAAGAATTGAAAAACTTTTTTTTCTGAATTATTTGAAGTAAGTTTATTTAGAGATAACCATGAAAACATTTTTTTTTGTTAAGAACGTGTTAATGACATGAAAATCAAGAAGCCTGGTAGCAAGAATATCCCAGTAAATAAGCAAACAATTAAAATCACTGAGAATATGATCAAGTAAGAATATAGGTTAAAACAGTAACTGAACTGAAAGCACAATGATCCATCAACCTGAAGATGATACTTCTTTACAAAACTCTCTAGCAAGATGCTAGAATGACAATTCAGCATGATCTTCTAATAAATGGAGATTGCCAAGTCCCAAAGGAGCAAGCTGGATGGAAACTGTTGTATATGTAGTGAACAGGTTGAAACCCATTAGACACATAGTCCAGGGGTCTGAAGCTGCTGAACACATAACCAATAGGTTGACAGTCATAGGAGAGATATCTCAAAGGAAGGCAGGCCCTGGACACAAAATTCAGTGGTCGATACCCACAGAAGATGAAGTTCTGTGACTGACAGCCATAAGAGAGGTGGTTCTGGGGGTGGAAACGACTTGATGAGTAGTTCTGAGCTCTATTATACATTGGTGGTTGACAGGAACTAGAGTGATAGCTAATGGGGAAAAAACTAATTCCTCTGCAGGGCCTTGAAGCATAGTGTGTAGTAGAAGGGTAGCAGGAAATTTCATAGGTTGAGGGCCCACAGCTGGATTGTTGGTAGCTGGAAGGTTTCTCACATATCTTCAAGAAGTTGTCCAGGATCCATGTTCTGTTTCGGCTGGGCAAGCAGAGACTATCACCACAGTTCATACCAGCAGTGTAGAAAGTAGTAGATGAGGTAACAGGAACACGGCAGTGACTCCCAAGAGATGGAGAACCATAGTTTCCAGAAGAGCAAATGTTGGATGTCATGGTAGAATCTGAAGTAAAGATTTCAGATAAGCAGCAAAGAGCACCTTGTCTAAATCTGCATGAAACTAGACCAGATTACTTATATACCTTGGTGGTACATGCCCAGACTCTCCTCCTACCCATATTTTAAATCAGTTAGCATCATAACATCTCATTAGTTCATTGTTGTGCTGCCTGGGAAGATGACTTCCCACTCTTCTATAAAATAAATCCAGTTTACATGCCCTATGTATCTGCTATCCTAATCTGTCCTCTGTTATCAGGCTCGAGAATTTATGATGTAATCACCTATGTACTTTGCCTGTTTTGCTTCTGTTCCCACCCCTCAATAATGCTTGATTAAAAGGAGTCCATTCGAAGAGATGTTTACCTCAGTCATTATCCACAGGAAAAAACATCGGAAGGCATAGTCTTCATCTTTGAAGAAGAGACCTAATGTTGCAATACTTGGAGGAAGTATTTAATGTACTGAAATAGATCCTACATATTAAAACTTATTGGATTTTCCAAATGGAAAACCTTATACTATTCCGTATTTTAATACTCAGCTGAAAATCTAATTATGTTGTTCTCTGTGTATTTGTCCTGACAGTTAATTTCAGTTAAGCATCTTAGAGTATGTTTTAAAAGCTTCACCTTGACAACTTGATATTCTTCATATGTAAAAGTTGAGTTCGATTTCTAAAGACTCAGGGAATGTTTGTGATATTCCTACATGGTAACACTCATGACATACTTTGTTTTACTAGCAAAAATCTCATCCATGTCTGTTGGTGGCATTCAACTAAGAAGATAAACATGGTATCAAAAGTCATCAGCTTGGGGCGCCTGGGTGGCTCAGTGGGTTAAGCCTCTACCTTCGGCTCAGGTCATAACCCCAGGGTCCTGGGATCAAGCGCCACATCAGGCTCTCTGCTCAGCAGGAAGTCTGCTTCCCCCTCACTCCCTGCCTGCCTCTCTGCCTACTTGTGATCTCTGTCTGTCAAATAAATAAATAAAATATTTTTTTTAAAAAGTCATCAGGGGGAAGCCTGGGTGGCTCAGTTGGTTGAGCGGCTGCCTTTGGCCCAGGTCATGATCCCAGAATCCTGGGATCGAGTCCCACATCGGGCTACTTGCTCGGCAGGGAGCCTGTTCTCCCTCTGCCTCTGCCTGCCACTCTGTCTGCCTGTGCTCTCTCTCTCTCTCTCCCTCTCTCTCTGACAAATAAATACATTTTAAAAAAATTAAAAAAAATAAAATAAAAAGTCATCAGCTTGTATATTTGCATTACAAGAATTAACAATGTCTTCACCTGAGATAATTTACTAAGATACCTCAGTCTTCATACAATTAAAGTGAACAAACATTAAGAAATAATTTAATGTCACATTAAGAAATGTTTGAATAGTTCTTTTTTTAAAATTTATTTATTTGTCAGAGAGGGAGAGAGAGAGAGCAAGCACGGGCAGACAGAGTGGCAGGCAGAGGAAGTTATGAGCACATTTGTGATACATATTTTTTTAGATGGTGTATTTTGTTTTTAAAAAACATCACAGAAAGCATGACCTTGGTGCAGATGGAATGTTAAGGTCTCTCTCCTGAATTTCAACTTTTTTTCTCTTTTGTTTCAGGTAGTGGAGAAAAAAGTATTTGATGTCTCATGTGGGGAATTTTCCAAGTCAGTATACTGCATTCTTCCTCAAAGAAAGCCTCAGATGACTTCCCCTTAGTGTAAGGCCTGTTCTTGGTAAAAATAACAGAGGATATTGAGTCATCAAGAGCTGAGAGTTTGAGAAGTCTATTTGATAAATTGCTTATCTCCTCTAAGAGCTTTAAGCCTTTACAGATAAATGAAATCTCTTAAACTCTTATTTGCTTCCAAAAAAGATTTCTCCTATCACCTTGATAACCCCCAACCAAAATAGTTTGTGTGTGTCACACCTAAATTCCTCGTGATTTAGTTCAAGATTCTCTTTACTTCTTTTGTTCCTTTCAAAGTTCAAAAAGAAGTGATAACCCAGTAGTCTATAAAATCTCTTCCTCAGCATGTCGGCATGCTGCATGTAAGTTTCAAAAAGATAACTAAAATCTTTCTTTTTAGTTCATAGTAAAAATAGATTTGGTCTTCATAGAACTGCTATTGAAATGTATTTGATAACTGGGACATGGTTGAGGCTACAGTTATCAAGCTGAATGTGATCCCATCACTAATCATCAGTAATTAAAATGCAAGATAGATGTAGGACGTGGAACTGAGAGAAGCCTGGTGTCACCAACTCTTTATCACATTTTTATGACAAATGCAGGAGAGTATGATACACATACCTAAGTGACATGTACCCTAATTTATTATTTGTAATTCCCCTTGATGTCTACAGAGACTTTCTTCAAATTTGTAATATCTCTTTATAGCCTCAAGAGCCTGAAATGGAAAAAAAATTGAGAAATTCTATCTTTTGTTAGAAATGATTGATTGAAGATATGATGAAATAGCACAAAATAATGAAAATCACATTAAGAGTTTTTTCATTCTCACATAATAGTCAATTAACACTTTCAATTAATTAATGAAATCTTATTTAGAGTCCCTAAGTCTAATACAGTCTCCATTTTTTCATTAGAGTCCATTAGAGTGAACTATTTTCATTAGAGTTTCATTAGAGTCCATTATTCTGCTCCACAACACCCATATTTCAGTCTTATTTAAATATTCAAAATGTCCTAAACCCTGCTTTTTAAATCTCAAAAACTGCACAAGCTTCTCCCCTCTGGAACAACTTTCTCTGTTGTGCCTTCTGGGAATGATGGTGCATTATTTATTTTATTTTAGATCCAGAATCACTATCTCAAAGATAATTCTAAGTGAAAAGATATTTTTATTCACTTTCATGCATAACGTCTTAAACATTCCATTTGATTTTCTCTATGTTAATATAAAAGTTGGAGGTCATTTTCAAATTGACCTTATTGTCCTGGTTGTATGCAGAGATAGGAAAGACTCCACTTCCTCAATTCCTCACTTGTCCTTTCTTAGAAATACTGTTTTGGTCATGTTTATATCATCTTGGCCCAGAGCAAATAATGTTCACTCCAGGATTTCATAGTTCTATCCAGGACATTACCACATTTTAATAAAATAGCTTAACAATTCTAAGGAAAACAGTAGGCAAATAATATGAACTATGTGTCATTTCTGGAAGATAAATGCTCCCTAAGACCATTTTCTTCATTTTGCTTCCCTTCTTCCTTTTTCTCTCCTCTATAGAATTTTATTTTCAAATTAATTAATGCACTTATAATATTGAATCTATTTGTTTAAACCCTCTCTATCCTGTAAAACTTAGACTTGGTCAAGGTCAGAGACTATGTCTTATTCATATCAAAATCACAAGTTGCCAGTTTCTTGAACACCATAGATGATCAACAAACATTTTTGAATGTCGAATAAATCACATATTCTTTATACTGAGAAAAGATTTGTCTTTAATTTCAGATACTTATTTGACATCTTGCCTTCAATGACTTTTCTTTCTTTTTAGCCAAATTTAGCATTCACAGTGGAGCTCTTGATTTCATTCCTCGAAATTTTCTCTCATGTTCTTTCCCACCTTAGTAAGTGAAAAATTATCTACCTGGTTTCTTAAGCTAACAATCAGTATACCAGCCTTGTTCTTGCCTTTCCCTTACCACTTACAAACAATAAGCAAGTGCCGAGTTTCTCTATTCTAAGTAGATCTCAGCTGCGTCTGCTTCTATCCATATATGTGCTTCCTCATTTCAGTTTTTCCAAGCTGTCATCATTCCCACAATTCCACAGCCTACTTACCTGCTTCCACTCCTTATCCTGCTAATTTGCCCCTTACACTACAGTCAGAGTGATATTTACTTATTTGTTCTCTAATACCTTCCCTTTCTTTGTGTAGCTCTAAATATCTGACCTATACAGCTTTCCTTCATTCCGAAGGATTTATTTTATTTCTTGCAAGGGAGGTCTACTGGTGATAAATTCCCTCAGTTTTGTATCTGACCAAGTCTCCATTTCTCCTTCATTTTGAAAAATAATTTTGCTGTATCCAGAATTCTAGGTTGGTGCATTTTTTTCTTCTATACTCTAAGTATTTCACTCTACCCATATCTGGCTCGCACAGCATCTGAAGAGAAGTCTGTTGTATTTTTTATTCTTGTTCCCCTTTAGGTAAGTGTTTTTCTTCCATCTGGACCCTTTTAAGATTTTCTCTTTTTATTTATTTTATTTTATTATATATTTATTTATTTATTTTGCAGATTGAGTATATATCTAAGTTGTACATATCCTGGCATTTATCTGAAATATGTTCTCTGAGCTTCTTCAATCTGTGGTTTAGTGTCTTATCATTAATTTGGGGGGAATTCATTGTTGCTTCACATAATTCTTCTATTCCTTTCTTTCTTTCTTTTTTCTGGAATTTTCATTACATGTGTGTTATATCTTTTATAATTGTTCAGCAACAACAACTTCCAGGTTTGTTATATGACAGGCTGAAAACTGGAAGTCCAGAATAATATTTTTAGAACTAGTGTCATTCTCTTATTTAAAACATTAATAATTTTTTTATTTCCTAGAATACAATGAAAAATGTACATCCCAAGACCTTGAATAGTCTATGCCTTGCCTTCCTCCACAAGCTCACATTCTAGTGTCCTCTTGTTTCTCAACACTCTAGCCACACCAATCTCCTCTCACCTTCTTGAACTTACCAAACTCCTTCGACCACTGCTGCTGGCACATAGTGTTTCCTATTCCTGCTCTATGCTTCCCTTTGCTTTTTGTACAGCTGCTTCCTTTTCACTTTGCAGGTGTTAGGACATCATTACTCAGAAAGGATCTCATGGCCCATCCAGTCTCATTGGCAGCCCCTCTATCCAACTTTCACACTCTCTATAACTGAGCTTAATTTCTTTCATAATACTTATTATGAGTTATAATTATACATTCAATTATTTATTTTTAAGTTCATCGATCATCAGCTTTACTAGATGTCAAGGTCCATTAGAGCAGGAATCAGTCCTATTTACAATAAATACAATAGTACACGTCGCATAGTTGCTCGCCAATAGATATGTCTTGAATATAACAATGAATGGAAAAAGTCATCTCTTCTTTAAAAAAATATCTGTAATTTACTTTATATAGCTATAGAACTGGAAAAAATAATTTATATGAGAAATAGATTCATATAAAGTATGTACATAGCAAATAAGTATGGATGTAGCAAAGTAATCTGAATGTTCTAGGGGATGACTGTAGCATTCCAAGACAGAGGTTTCCAGTAAATTGAAAGATATTTCACTGATGAAATGTGCTTTTTATATTTATTATCTAATCACATTTTCCCTTATCAGCTTATATTTTGTAAATGGGAATGGAAAGAATCATTTCAAAATGGATGGATGATAGAATTAGTGACATATTTCCTATGTTTACAAAGCATATTTATCATTTGTATAGACTCAGCCATTCAATTATGTTGAATTTCAATTCTCAGTGCTGTTGCTATTTGAATTTTTCCTTTTTTTTTTCCTCTTTGGGTACGAGCAACAAAATTGAAATCACTGATATATCAAACTGTCAGCAGAGTGATGATAGCATTCAGCTACATATAAAAGGAGAAATAATACTGTTTTGAATTCAAATTTGGACTCTCTCACTTATTAGTAATGAGATCTTAAGCTATATGTTTAATCTTGCTGAGTCTGTTTCTTCATAAGTGAGGCAGAGGTAAGACTTCTCAACTTGTGACAAAGATTAGGGTTAATATCTGTAAAATATCTGGCACTAGAAATGTGGAATAAATGATATATCTTTTTTCTATAATTTTACTTCCTTCCTTAATTTTTCTATAAATCATCAACATTGAATAAGGCGATTGACATAACCCAAGGGAATAACTAGACATAAAGTAAGGTACGGCAGAGCAGGAACATTTGAAATGCAAGTAAATGATTACAAAACAGGACATAAGTTCTAGAACACACAGATGTGGATTTGAATTTCAAGTATCCCTTGAAACTTTATGTGTGTATATTTATGCACACACACACACACACACACACACACACACACACACTTGGGCAACTTGTTTGATTTTTCTGAACCTAAGTCTTTTGGTTTATAAAAACAGTGATAGTTTTTTTTTAAGTTTTTTTTTCATTTATTTGACAGAAAGAGAGAGAGTGAACAAAAGCAAGGGTAGCTGCAAGCAGAGGAAGAGGGAGAAGTTGGCTCCCTGTTGAACAGAGAACCTGATGCAGGAGTTCATCCCAGGACCCCAGGACCCCAGGACAATGGCCCGAGTCAAAGGCAGATGTTTAACCAACTGAGCCACCCAGGCACCCCAAAACAGTGAGAGTTCTGGTATAAGAGTGCTGATGAAGAATACTGTGGTAATATAAAGGACTGACATATAGTAGTTATTCTCTGTGTCCCCCATTCAATAGCAAACACTATGTCAGAACTGATTAAAGTCAAAACATAATGTCTGCTTATGGACATCAAATTAATTTGGTAAAGGGTTATGTTAGTGAGATAGTACAGTCTTAAGCTGAGATAAGCAACCAAGAAACTGGAATTTGAAATATAGTAATTTTAGGAAACAGGATTGCATTCCTGTAGTTACAGTACAAGTTGAAAATAATACAGAGTACAACAGGATTTGGTAAACCAAAGCAAGAACATCAAATATCTGAATTCTGCAAAATAAATGCAATCACATTTTTTTTCACAGTTAGAACTTTAGAAATTATGGGGCAGGTGGGGTTTTTCTTTTTCTACCCAAATCTATCTCAAATTAGTTCCTGTTCTAAAAAATTATTAGATGCTCTACTAATTATATGCAGTCCTCTTCTTCATGAATACATGATGGTATTGTATGTAACGCCTCTCCTGTGGCTATGTAAGGCAAAGGGATTGAGTTTCATACTTAACTAAAATGGATTGCAACTCCTAGGTCCATGTTGGTAGTCACAACTCAAGTTTCTGGAGTCGAGTCTCTGCAAACTCTAAAGATTGCATAGAAAAGGACTTATCTACTGATCTCTTTCCTTGCTCAATATTGTTAGAAAAACAAGGATATGTTTAAATCATTATATATTTGGGGACTTATTTGTTATAACTCTTAACCTATTCTGACCAGTAGCATCCCACAGAGGTTAAATTTACTATTATCTGAAGGATCCTAAAGCCGAATCCCAAATGTAGCCATGTACTACATACACAGTTTGGTAATCACCAAGTCACATTGGTCCATATAGTTTAATGTTTTTTCATGGTCATTTTAATGAATCATTTTCTTAAACTCTGGACAATTTCAATATTTTCCAAAATATTAATCTAGAATACAGAAATCATCAACATTGCATAAAGCAGTTGACAAAACCCAAGGAAACAACTAGACATAAAATAAAGTACACATAAATGATAACACATGAAAAGCATGATAAGTATGCAAAACTGCTCTTTAATTAGGAAGAATTTAGAGAAAAGGAATTTCATCTAGGTAGAAAAGATCAAACTTTTTTTTATAAAAGTAAGTGATAACTCCTGAAACAAAGAAAAGCCTTATTGAAGAGATTTAGTATAGAATTAAAAGAGATCACATAATCCATTGATGTGAAACTGAATGATTTCTCAAAGACAACAAGCAGGAGGTTGTTTCCAGTTATTCGTGATCATCTTTAATAAGGATACTACCAGTTGCTCAAGGAAGAAAGGTATGGTTAAAACTTGATATATGTATAGTTTGGGGGTCTATAGCAGTTGGACATGTAGCTAAGAGGTTGGCCTTAATAAAGTAGGTAGTTCAGGGGCTGAGAATTATAGGAAAGGTAGCTCAGAGGTTGGTGGTCCTAGAGCAGATAGCTCAAGGGTTGACAGACATAAATCAGGTAAACTCAGGAGTTGATGGTCATAGGACTTCGTCATAGGTAACTTGGAAGATGTCAGCTCAAAGGTCATCTATAAGATGCTAGATGGCAAGAACTAGAAACACAGGATGTGAATGGAAGACAGTTATTTCCCTGATCAGATCTGTACACATTAGAAGCAATCAAAGAGCATCCATAAAGGCAAACACAGTCCTCAAAACTGGTTGGTTGGTCACTCATAGGTTGGCCACAGAGCTCAGGCAGTTGTCATGAAATGCATTGCTCCCCAGCTGCTACTAGAACAGATCTCTACAGCTCACCTCAGTGGAGCAGAGAGCTCTGGGTGAGGTGACAGGAACTTGGCCTGACTTCCCAAGAGAATGAGACCCATAGTTTCTGGAGCAGCAATTATGAAATACGATGGAGTTAGAAGATCAGGGCTTACTTACTGCAAAGAATAGTTTGCTGAAGCGTGACTCTTACTGGCTGAACCTACAGTTTATATATCATAGCTGTTAGGTGTTGGTTCCCTTTACAGTCTATCCCCTTGCTCATATTTCAAAACTATTTCTGTGGCATCTCATTGGAATATTTTTTAGTGGTCTACCAAGCAATCCTCCCATCAACCTACAAAATATATATTATCTATTAACCTAATAGATAATATATATTTTGTAGGTCTATATATATATATATATATATATATATATATATAAAATATTCCAAGGTCAGTCTTATCTCCCTTGCTCAATCTCTCTCCCAGTATGAATCAACTTATTCTTTAGAAATCATGTTTGTTTATAAGTCTTGACAATTCCTTGAAGTTGCTGTTAAAAACCTTCAGATGTATCTACATAATTGGGGAGAGTTAATTTATGGGTGTGTTTTTCATAAAAACAAAATATGTTTATGTAAATGCTTACCAATATTAATAATATATTTTTAAATGATAAATGTTGAAAATCCTTAATTTTGGAATTAAAATTTATTTTGTCTTCTTTGGAAACACAACCCAAATTTAAAATCTAACTCATCTTCTGGGAAACTTGACATGGATATCACATTCAACTGTTTCTTTCCCGGTGAAGAACAGTAACCTGGAAAGTTTGACAATCTTTGCTAAGATCCACACCCAGCAAGACTGTATGTCATTTTCTATCTTTTATTATCAAGAAACTTAAGATGTTAGCACACCTATTTTAATGCATGCTATTTTAAAAAAAGAGGTCATATCTCCTTGGATGCTTCCCCAAGTGAATTTCAGCATATTATTGTACATATAAAGAGAGCATTTACATTTAAAACGTGTTTCCATATTAATATTTTTCAATGAGTATCTTCCACATACAAACACTTTTGAGATAATTTATATTTTATGATTATTAAAGAAAGACAATCTCTTAGGAGTGTCCTCGCTTCTAATTCTCAGAACTCTCATGATCATCCTTCTGAATGATGAAGCAACAAGAGATAGCAAGTTAGAGCAAATACAGCCAGAACTCATGAATCTGGCACTACCTAGTTCTAATGGCCTCACATTTGAGCTTCACTTTTTTCACATGCAAAATGGGCACTTTTTATGCTCTCTTACAGGATTTAATGAAAAGAAAATGTATGTGTCCACCCAGCACAGCTAGAGTGCAGTGGTTTTGTGTTCACTCTGACTGACACGAGATACAGCCATCATGGTCAATGTGGATTTGGCTGAGCCAGCTATCAGGTTGTTGACAAACAGGGCCTTTTGAAACTGTGGCTTGTGGAAGAGACAAACCTTCCCTGAGGGGCGCATGCCTCAGTTATGAGTACACAAAATAGCTGAACTTCCCTGATGCTCTAAAAACCTCTCATGGTTCATTTGGGTGAATTTAGTGACTAGATGAGTCTTCTCCCCACCTGGGACATCAGAAAACACATGCGCTGGCATCTAGTACACATATCCTCCCATGTGTACATATTCAGAAGTCACATTTATGTGGAATCCCTATAATATTGTAGTTATAAACACATTCTATGATCTTTGTATAGGCTGGAAATGGAGTGAGTCAGATTGTAATTCTCTTTACAGAGTAGGCAAGTGTATGTTGTAACTAACAACATACTCTCCCTCCTTATATTAATGTTTAGAGAATTTTTTTTATGTTTTTTTTCTTTTATAATTTTTTTATTTTTTATAAACATATAAAGTATTTTTATCCCCAGGGGTACATGTCTGTGAATCACCAGGTTTACACAATTCACAGCACTAACCATTGCACATACCCTCCCCAATGTCCATTAACCCACCCCCCTTTCCCAACCCCCCTCCCCCCAGCAACCCTCAGTTTGTTTTGTGAGATTAAGAGTCACTTATGGTTTGTCTCCCTCCCAATCCCATCTTGTTTCTTTTCTTCATTTCCTACCCCCTAACTCCCCATGTTGCATCTCCACTTCCTCATATCAGGGATATCACATGATAGTTGTCTTTCGCTGATTGACTTATTTCACTAAGCATGATACGCTCTAGTTCCATCCACGTCGTTGCAAATGGCAAGATTTCATTTCTTTTGATGGCTGCATAGTATTCCATTGTGTATATATACCACATCTTCTTTATCCATTCATCCGTTGATGGACATCTAGGTTCTTTCCATAGCTTGGCTATTGTAGACATTGCTGCTATAAACATTCGGGTGCACGTGCCCCTTCGGATCACTACGTTTGTATCTTTAGGGTAAATACCCAGTAGTGCAATTGCTGGGTCATAGGGTAGTTC
>PISX010014299.1:0-21792 GCA_004024625.1 Mellivora capensis
GCAACATGGACGGGACTGGAAGAGATTATGCTGAGTGAAATAAGTCAAGCAGAGAGAGTCAATTATCATATGGTTTCACTTATTTGCGGAGCATAACAAATAACATGGAGGACATGGGGAGATGGAGAGGAGAAGGGAGTTGAGGGAAATTGGAGGGGGAGATGAACCATGAGAGACTATGGACTCTGAAAAACAACCTAAAGGTTTTGAAGGGGTGGGGGGGTGGGAGGTTGGGGGAGCCAGGTGGTGGGTATTATGGAGGGCACGCATTGCATGGAGCACTGGGTGTGGTTCAAAAACAATGAATTCTGTTACACTGAAAAGAAATAAAAATAATAACCCCCCCTCCAAAAAAAAGAAGGCATAAACTAAATCTATTTTAGTAAAACAATCCTGCTTTGGAAATACCACACATAGAAAGTTACTCTTCTTGTTAGGTCTTGCTGGAGGGGTCCTGGGTGTAGAGAGCTTTGTTTTAGCTTCAGGCCTCCATTCGTGCAGTGTTCCAAAACACGATTTCAGTTGTGCAGATAGTTTGCATTTTAAATCATCTCCCATAACTTGCCAGAAGCTGTCCTCGATGCTGGGGATATTGTGACATTTTAAAGGAAGACTGAAAGGTCCTGGATGTGTGAGTGCCATCATCCACAGGGTACCCTGAAAGAAGGCCAGGGCCAACGTTCAGGAAGAGCCCATGCAGACCCTGTAGGGGAGGAGGAAAACAAACATGTGTGTGAAAATTAAATCCAGCACAGTCTAAAACATCCCTGGAAGTTTACCGATGTCACAACTTCTTTTCATTCCAGTGGCGAGGACAGAATGAACATTGACTGCTTCGATATGTTTTCAGAACAGCTTCCTGATGCTTTTATCACTTGGTGAAGAATATGGAGACTGTTTACCCCACGGCTGACCCTTCTCTCCACACACTGACTTTTGCAGATAACCAGCGTGACACAGAACCCAGCGGCTGATGGAAAAGACATTTTGTTTACTCTTACATTCACTACATTTTTTAACTGTAAAATTAAATGTTGCACTCTGCTAGGCATCAAGGGATGAAGACATAATTCAGACATGGCTCTTGTTCCTGGGGAAGTGTAGTCGAAGTTTCTAGAAGCCCAGGGAGGCAAAGACATTTTCTTTGGCTTACTTTTTCATTCTTGGCTGTTAGAAAACAGAAATCATTTATTGTTGTGATTGTTGAAAAGATTCTTTTGTTTCCTGACTATCTTCTTTAGTGACAGGTTTGTAGATAGATAACTTCTTACTCACCTCGAAGCCCTGATGTTAAGAAAAGTTGGGTGCCCGCTCATCAGTTCCTTCTGTGGGGGTGCAGTCTTCCCTGTGTCCAGTGTTTTGGTGAACTTGAACTTCATATCTCACCCTTGTGCTTTAGCCTGATTTATACTGTATCTGGTTTGCAAAGGTCAGCTGTAAATGGTTAATATGTAGCTGAAATCAGCATTACTGACTTTTATATCTAAAGTATCATCCTCTCATCCCTCGCAAAAATTTTACGTCTCAAAATAGTTGGTTGATGTCCCATCTGGGCAAGTTTTCTATTAGCTGGAGGGTGATTCTACCACAGTGTTTGTATGAAGAATTAGAATGTTAAGAGCCCCCCCCATCTAAAGATTTAAACTCTACAATTCTGACAAGTGTTTTATTGATGTGAATGTGGCTGATCATTTAAGAACTAGAACAATATCAGCAAGATGATTTTTGTTAACTCCTGAGAATATGAAAATATTTTTAAAAAAGTACTTTTTTAGTTCTTTGACGGGGCACTTATGAGTCTTTGAACTGATACTATTTTTTATTTTTTGTGTTTTGCATAGTTTTGAGTATGAATTCACTGATAAGCTGTTCTAGCGACAGTTGTAGGAATTATTCGGGAATTTAAGGAGTAGCATTTTCTCTTTACTTAAAAAGCTGACACTTTGTAGAAAGACTACATTTAATATCCTACTCATCCCAAATACTATCCCCTTTTCCAAAGGTTTTTCTCTTTCCAATTTGATAAACCAGTGTAAAAACTGCCTGTTGTTTATAGAATGGCTCCGAGGCAGCCAGTGATTACATATTTCTTACAGTTTGTGAAACCCCACCAGATTCTTCCCCAAAGACAAGCTTTTGGAATTGTGTGGAAGTTAATAAGTACATTGTGTAAGGGACCAACTTTACCTTTCCAGCAATAACGTTGGATGCTTGCAACCCAAAGTGACAAGTGGTTACCAGCTTAACAGCTATGTGTTTTAGCAGATAGAGCAAAACGGTAAGTTTTAATATCTACATGTAGGGATGGAATCCACCGGAACGTACCACTCTTATCTTGAGCAAGAGAACCAGATGGGCCACAGTTGAAAAGGGAGTTGATGAGTGGCACCTTCCTTAGAAGGCCTTTCTCTCCCTGGTTGATTAATATCTCACTGCCCCCCTTAAACACTCATTCCATTAAGACAGAGGCGGCTCTGTTTCTGATCACCATGTGGCAGAGTTCCTGGCACAGGCTACTTGGCTCAGGTCTTGGAGTAAAATCCAAAGTCCTCCCCTGGGTGAGCAGGCCCCCTGCCCGCCTCACGCTCATCCTGGAGGACCATGCTCTTTTTTTTGGAGCCTTTTGCTGCCATTTCTCCTGCCTGAAATGCTCCGTTCCCCTTCCCTTAGATTCTTGCTCCAATGCTACCTTTGGGGCAAACAGCCTGTCCTTTGCTGCCCTGCCTGCCACTTGCTTGTGGAGAAGTCAATAAACTGATATCTCCTTAAAAACAAAAGGAGAAAAACCTTCAGAGAGGACAGCCCCGCCTCCCATATAAAATCAAACAGTTCCCGCTCCCTTCAGCCCACATTCTCTTGCCCTAACCTGACTCATTTTTCTCGGGGGGTTATCCCTTAACCGGTTGCACATTTATTTCTTTCCTCTTCATCCAGCCCAAGCAGTGTGACCTCCACAAAGACAGCGTCTGCTTGTACTTGGTTGTCACCTAAAGGAATGAATGAAGGAGGCGAGGTGCTCAGTATTTGGGGAATGAACAAGTGAGTGCAGAGATGTGATTCCTGTGGCAGCTAAATGGGGAAGCTCTCCAAACATTGTCCTTTAGGAAGTAGGTGGTGATTATACTAGATGAAGGAAGACGCCCTAAAAAGGGGATATCTTGTGGCAAAGAGGTGGTTAGCCCATCATGGCTCAATGGTCACAGGTAGGGTGACTTTATGTCTCTTTTTTCTTGGAATTGTCTTGGCATACACCTATTTTTCCAGCTTAATATTCAATAGCAGCCTTTTTTACCCTTAGAAATTTCCCTGGTTGGATTATAAGATATGTAGTATGTAGTATGTAGTATGTATTAGTATATATGCAGTATGTAGTAAAATATTTTCATGATGCAGGGCTGCGGCAGGGAGCCTCAGCTCCTAGTCAGCCATGCTATCATGAGGATAAACAATTGATATACCTACAACTCTTCTGTACACATACATCCATTGTGTTCCTCCATTTCAGTAGAGCATTCAATTAATTACATGAGATATTCAACTCCTTATTATAAGATAGATTTTGCATCAGATGATTTCACCCAACCACAGGTTAATGTGGGTCTTCTGAGCACATTTAAGGTAGGTAAGGCTGAGCTATGATGTTTAGTAGGTTAGGTATATTACATACACTTTTTAAAAAATTTAAATTCAATTAGCCAATGTATAGTACATCATTAGTTTTGATATAATGTTCAGTGACTTGCGCATGTGATGAGCAGTGGGTGTGTGTTTTACATGTACTTTTGACTGACACTGTTTTCATCTTAAGATGGGTTTATTGGGATGTTAGCACATCATAGGTCAAGGAGGATCTGTATGGTCATCCTACTTAAGAGATTTGATTGCACCCAGGGATGCTGTTCTATGGATGAGAACTCAAAGTGGGAAGCAGTCAGAGAAGCAACTTTGGGGACACAAGTACATTTCATCCTTGACTGAATAGGGCCTCAGGGGAGTGAGGAAGGTCTTGCTTTAAGGAACTACTGAGCATGTGCCGTTCGGACCAGCAAGTGCTGTCCCGTCGTCTGTCAGGTCCTACAGAAGTAGACTCAGCAGTGACTCAAGAACAATGGTGATGTGAGTTGATGCTAGCTGTCCACATGGTCAGTGCAAACCAACCCCCCTCGCCCCACAACTGCCACACATCCTCTCCATCCTGCAAGCCCCCACCCTGGCCAGCTTCAGTTCTGGGGGTTTGGGGCAATTTGGTGGTGGTAGTAACCTGCTGATGGGAAGCTTGTGCCATTACATTTAGAAACGAACAAGGTATGACTAGGAACACATCCTGAGTGTGGGGAATGGTTAGTATCAGGCAGCTGTTTATGAAGAAGATCACACGGGCTATACTTGTATAAGTAGCAGGTAATATTTAGCTAAAATGTTACCTGTGTATGTTCACATATAGTAAATGTAGTATATCAATCTAAAGTGTATCCTATACCTTTCAATTCTCATTTTTATTACAAAATCATTTAGGCTTGTTATTAGAAGAGTTAAATCTTCTTTCTTTTTAGAACCCAGTTGTGTTTTTTTTTTTTTTTTGAGGTTTCAGTGCAAACACTTTGGCTTACATCTTTCTACATGTTTTCTATGCTTAGGCATAGGTATATAAATACGGACATACAGATAAAGAACACCTCTCTGTTTTATTTTACAGATGTGGCGTGATGTCATACCCAACACTTACCAAAGTCTTTTTCACTTAGCATTTCAAAACATCTTGGCTAGTTAATGCATATTGATCTCCTCCATTCTTTTTAATTGCAGCTTAATATTCTATGTATGGATAGAGCATCATTGATTCAATCATATTCATGTGATGTACTTTCAAGCTATTTCATTTTGAACTATTACAAATACTTTTTAAACAAAAGATACTTGCCTATATCTACCCTTAGATGCTGATGCTTTTAATTCAGTGGAATAGACTCCTGAGATCAGGATTGCTGAGTCAAGAGGGTATGTGCATGTTCAGTTTAACTGCCATCACCAGACACTTTCCCCAAAGGATGTATAATCTATCCTCCTTGTAGCAATAGGGGGCATTCCTGTTTTCTCACACTTTTGCCAGCACTGGATGCTTAAATCTTTTTATTTTTTCTAATCCTTCAGGTAAACAATGAGATTATCTTTATTTTTGCCCTTCATTTTTGAGCTTGTATTTTATCACATGGTCAAGTATTTTGTTGTAGTCTGTAATTGCAAGATATGTAGCATTTACAAAAATTGCTGATAATTATTAAATGAAATTTAGACAATTAGGAAGATACACTGTTCAAATTTTTAAAACATCAAATCCATCTTTCTATGCCATATTAGGTGACTAATTTAACATACAAGGACTTTTTTTTATTTACCTATTTCCACATTTGATTCTAAGTATGGCTGATAAGGAACTTCAGATCAGAGTTTATAATTGGGAATTTTTTTTTACCTTTTTTTTTTTTTTTAACCTATTTCCACATTTGATTCTAAGTATGGCTGATAAGGAACTTCAGATCAGAGTTTATAATTGGGAATTTTTTTTTATTCTTTCTGAGGTCTATTTATAAAATTTTAGCATTCAAAGTTTTATAGTGATTTGTCCATCCCTAATAGACTTTGTGAGCCTAAAATATATGGAAGGGTCAAAGAAGATAACAGACACTTCACAAAAGAAGATAACACAGATGGCAAACAAGCATATGAAAAGATGTTCAACATTATATGTCATCAGGAAAGTGAAAATGAAAACAACAATGAGATACCACTATATATGTATTAGAATGGTCAAAATACAGAACAAAATACTAACAGCACCAAATGCTGGTGAAGATGTGGGTAACAGGAACTCAAACTAAACATATTCTTATCATACCACCTAGCAGTCACAGTCCTTATGAAAACTTAGGTCCACAGAAAAACCTGTAGTTGGATGTTTATAGCAGCTTTATTCATAATTGCCAAAACTTAGAAGTAACCAAGATGACCTTCAGTAAGTGAATGGGTGAATAAACTGTGGTACATCCAGACAATGGAATATTATTCAGCACTGAAAGGGAAAGAGCTATCAAGCCAAGAAAACGTGGAGGAGACTTAAATGCATATTACTGAAAGAAGCCAACCTGAAAGAAACCAGTATTGTATCATGTCAACTTTATGCCATTCTGCTTAAGGCAAAACTATGGAGACTGTAAGGGGATCATAGTGGTTTCCAGTGTTGAGTGGTGAAGGGAGAGATGAGTAGGCAGAACACAGAAGATTTTTGGGTCCATGAAGCTATTCTTTATGATATTACAATAATGGATACATGTCATTATACTTTGCCCAAACCCATAGAATTTACAACACCAAGAGTAAATTGTAATGTCAATTATGGACTTTGGGTGATTGGGATGTGTCACTGTCAGTTCATCCTAGGGAAAATGTGTACCACTCTGGCAGGGGATGTTGATAATGGGGAAGCGATGCATGATAATGGAGGTCAGGAAATATATGGAAAGTTTCTGTACCTTGCCCTCTATTTTGGTATAATCCTAAAATTGCTCCAAAAAATAAAATCTTTTAGGGTGTCTGGGTGGCTCAGTCTTAAGGTTAAGCATCCGACTTTTGTTTTCAACTCAGGTCATGATATCAGGGTCTTGAGATCAAGCCCCGAGTTGGGCTCTGTGCTGAGGTAGAGCCTGGTTTAGATTTTCCCTCTCCCTTTGCCTGCCCCCCACTCCTATGCGCTTTCTCTCTCTCTAAATAAATATAAAAAAGTTAAAAAATATAAAAAAATATTTTATAAAGTAATATGGAAGGCTGTGATCTATTAATTTGTCATGTAATTTTAAGTTAGTAGTCAACTTGGTGATAGGCTTTTTTAACCCATTATTGAAGTATAGTTTAGTAGAAGCTATGAATTCTAGATATTTCAAATATGAAGGAATCAAACGTGATGGAGAGGGGCAAGTGAAAGAGCGGTGGTTCACTTTGACCATGTGCGATTCTGTGCCATGCTGCAATGGCATTTCTATCCGTTAAACCAAAGACAACCATGTGAATAGCAGCTTGCTTACAGCAGCGTGCTATATTCAAGGTGGCAGGTTTCTATCTCCAAGGACCTTGGTGTATTGTGAGAACTTCATTGATTGACACTTGAATTGTTGCAGCACAACATAAAAATATATTGTTGTCTGGTAGTGATGAAGGGAATTGTGTTATGGCACCTCATGCTTGTGAGGGATGACATTTTCGAGGAAATGTATGGAAAATATTCCCACCTGTTAAAACTGTTGTATACTTCCTCTGTCCAATTGCACATAGACAAGGGACTAATACATTGGGAAATGCTCCTTTACTGTTTTACCTGGGAAATGAGGCTTTTTTTTTTTTTTTACTTGCACAGAGAAAACTGAAGAAGTACCTATTGTCTTACAACTTAACAATGTAAGTATGCCTCAAAAATAATGAAATATATCCTTCTTGTTGGTCCTTACAACTTGCCCTAGCTGTGACCTCACCTAACTGTGTGCCATGCACAGTGCCACTCTTCCTTCCTCTACCCCCTCAGAATAGCCACTCTTGATTCAATGTCTGCCCTGGGTGGCAGGTTCAACATTTGGCTCAATCCATAGAGAACCTGCCCAGCCCCTAGGAAGTAACCATTTCCCCTGTTCTCTAATGACTGCAGACATACTTGAATCTTGGAATCCAACATGGAATGGTTGATGGAGTCAAGGGGAAATGTGTGTGAAGTGAATGCTCAGAAGAAAGAGGATGCTGTGCTTTAGAAACCTTGAACTTCCTTAAGGTTACTATGCAAGGAAAGCAATAATTTGTCTTGATGAGCTTTTCCCCCCTTTTGAAATATAGTTCTTTTTAAAATGTGAATCTCAGAATTGGCTGAATAATGATGGATAAACTTAATGAGTTCTTCTCATCAACTACTATGCGTTGTTTAATTTAATGCTCAGATAACTATGAGAAGGTATTCCTGTTATCCTTTTGGTTGAGATTGAGAATCAGTGGTGTTTAAAGTATCTCACCAGGAGGCCAGTCCACGATGGCATCATTGTAAGACTCTGAACTCACCTTCCCCCCAGACACAGATTCTGCACCTACATATAGAGCAGTTTCTTCTGAAAAAGAAACGAGGGCTAACTGAACTGCTTCTGCACAACAAATGACAGAGGGACCACATAGAGAAGGCTAGGAGAGATGGAGAAATGATAATGATGGGAATCCCACTCCTGACACTGCAACCCTGGTACGGAGGGTTATCACTGAAGGGCTCAGAGAAGATTTGCCTACCCTAGGGCATAGAGAAGAACCAGTGGTACAAAGGGCAACTAGAATATAAAGGAAGGAAATCCATTAACTAACCCCACAGTGTTTCCCAGACTAGAGGGTAACTGTTGGAACTCTCTCTAGTGTCAAAGGCTGTGGTGAGTCCCACTTTTTATGCTCCCCTCCACCTTGGTAACACTGATGGGAGGAGGGTCCAGGTATTCTAGCTGTCCTTGTAGGGCTACCCCCATGTACCCAAGGCCCCTGCTCTGCATCTGCTCCAGTTCCAGCCACCCCAAGGCAGCCTTGGATGGCAGATTCTGGGATTCTACACTCCATGACTTGCATCCAATACAGCTCCAGTTGGACCCAAAACCACCAGTCACATTCAGTCTACACAGGCAATGCTCTTATATAATGCTACACTGTTGAGACCTGGAGAGGTAGCTGTTCCTCCTCATTCATAGAAACCAACACAGAAAGTCAAACAAAATGAGGAGACAGGGAAGTATATTCCAAATGAAAGAACAAGATAAAACCCTAGGAAAAAAATCCCCTAATGAAATGGAGATGAGGAATTTACCTGATAAAAGAGTTCAAAGCATTGGTTATAAAGATGCTAACCAAACTTGGGAGAAAAATGGAAGAACACAGTGAGAACTTAAATGAAGAGTTACAAAATATAAGAAAGAGCCAATAAGAGAAGAATACGATAACTGAAATTAAAAATACACTAGAGGGAATCAACAGTAGATTAGATGATAGTAAAGAATGGATCAGTGACTTGGAAGACAGAATAGTAGAAGTCACCCAGTCTGAACTGTAAAAATTAAAAAAAAAAAAAGAACTTAAAAAATGAAGATAGTTAGGGCGCCTGAGTGGCTCAGTGGGTTAAAGCCTCTGCCTTCGGCTCAGGTCATGATCTCAGGGTCCTGGGATCAAGTCCCGCATCGGGCTCTCTGCTCAGCAGGGAGCCTGCTTCCCTTCCTCTCTCTCTGCCTGCCTCCTGCCTACTTGTGACTTCTGTCTGTCAAATAAATAAATAAAAATCTTTAAAAAAAAAAAAAAAAAAATGAAGATAGTTTAAGTGACCTCTAAAACAACATCAAGTGTACTAACATTCTCATGAATGGGATCCCAGAAAGATAAAAGAGAAAGAGGACAGAAAACTTACTTGAAGAAATAATGGTTGAAAACTTCCCTAAGTTGGGGAAAGAATCACAGAGAATTCCAAAGAAGATAAACCCAAAGAAATCCATACCAAGACACATTACAATTAACATAATAATAAGTTAAAGAGAAAAAACCTTAAATGAAGCAAGAGAAAAAGAGTCACATATATGGGAGACATCATAAGATTATCAGCTGATTTTCAGCAGAAATTTAACCAGAATACAGTGGCAGGATGCTTAAAGTACTGAGAGGGAAAAACGTACAACCAGAATACTCCACCCAGCAAGATTATCATTCAGATTTGAAGGAGAGATAAAGAGCTGAGACAAGCAGAAACTAAAGAAATTCCTCACCACTAGATTAGCCTTACAAAAAATTGTTCCATTGTCTTCTTTATGCAGAAAGCCAAAGGCCATAACTAGGAATAAGAAAGCATATGAAAGAAAAAAATCTCACTGTTAAAGGCAAATATATAGTATGGCAGGGGTTAGCCACTTAAAAAGCTAGTATGAAGGTTAAAAGACAAAAATAGTGAAATCAAATATAACTTAACTAAAAGTTGGTTAGGGATATACAAAATAAAAGATGTAATATATGACATCAAAAACAAAATGCGGAAGGGGGTTAAAAATGTAATGCTTTTAGAATACATTTGAACTTAAGCAGTCATCAGCTTAGAATAGACATATATCTATATAGGTTGATATATAGGAACTTTATGGTAACCACAAGCCAAGATTCTACAATAGATATGCAACCACTTTATACCATAAACAAATAAAAAATGGATAAAGACTTGAATATAAGAACTAAAACCGTAAAACTAGCAGAGAACTTAGGTAATGAGCCCTTTATCATCAGGTGTTTTTTTTTTTTTTTAGAGCTAGAGAGAGAGCATGAGTGGTTTGAGGAGGGAGAGAGGGAGAGGGAGGGAGAGAATCTTAAGCAGGCACCATGCCTAGTGTGGAGCCCAGTGCTTGATCTTATGACCCTGAGATCCTGACCTGAACTGAAATCAAGAATTGGACACTTAACTGACTAAGCTACCCAGGTGTCCCCCCTTTTTTTTTTTTTACCCCCTTTGGACTGGTCTCCTCAGACATGGGCAACAAAAGCTAAAATAAACAAGTGAAATTATTTCAAACTAAAAAGCTTTTGCACAGTGAAGGAAACTACCAAGAAAGCAAAAAAGGCAACCAAAAAAGGCAAAGAGATCTTTGTAGGGGTTAATATCTAAAATATATTAAGAATCTACACAACTTAATATTTTTTAAAAAGCCTAAATAACCCAATTAAAGCATGGGCACAGGACTCAAGTTTTTCCAAAGAAGGCATAAAGATGGTGTTGGAGGGGTGGAGGTTGGCTTAATAGGTGGAAGGGACTGAGCAGTCCAAACTTTGAGTTATAAAATAAATAAATCATAAGGATGTAGTACAGGATAGGGAATATAGTCAATAATACTGTAATAATTTTGTATAGTGACAGATGGCAACCAGACTTATCATGGGGACCATTTTATAATGTCTAAAAATATCAAATCACTATGATGTACATCTAAAACTAATAGGATATTGTCTATCAATTATACTTTGATTAAAATAATAAAGTAGCTTGCCAAGGTTAATTATAGCTAGAAAGTAGATGGTCTGTCTGCCTACAAAGTCCACATTTTATAGGACTTTGCTCTTCTTGAGCAAATTTGTAATTACTGGTTAATGGGCAAGTGGAGCCTATAGCAATACCATCAAGTTTCCTCCTTATAATTTTGTTTTCGGCATCAGTTTGATGCATAACTTTCTGCTCAGTACTCTCCCAACCTACTGTATTTGGAAATTAAAATAGTGTTACATTCCTAAAAAGAATCCTTATGCACATCCAAAAAGAGCTCCCAAATGCATTACTGGTTGACCTACTAAATATTGCTAATTTGCACTGCCTTCCAGATGACCCACAACCACTCCACTAGCCACATTACCTGCTTGATTGTTGGTTACTTTGCTGTTAATAACAACGCTGAAGTTTTTATATTCACTTAACAGTAATTTTACATTTTTATTTATGTGCTAAAAATGTGGTTCTCTCATACCTAAGACTGTGGGTGAGTATATTTCTGGTTTAATTGGGAATATGTAGGGATGGGAGTCCCTGGGAAAGAAGACCCCAGAAGTCTTGTCTAGTTGTTTGTCATGCATTGGTAATGGCTATTGAGGAGAGCATGTAAATATAATAGAACACAACATTCATCAGAACTGATAATTATAATTGTGCCTGATGCCTAGTAAGCACTATTTAAGTACTTTGTGAGTGTTAATTTATTTCACATTTACCATCTTATGGGTGGTACTGTGACCTCCATTTTCCAGAAGAGGAAGCATCTGAAATTATAAATCATTCTCAAGACCACTCGACTAGGAAGGGCTGGGATTCTAGTGTAGTCGGCCAGATTCTTGAGTTCCAGTTCATAACCTGTAGGCTAGATTTTAGCCTTATCCTGGTTCACATGTATTTAAATATTTTGGCTGGAGAGTATCTCAGACAGAGGAATCTCAGGGGAATATCTAAGAACGTACATGAAACATCTTGATAGAGGAAGTAGCAATAAATACATACTAACAAGCAATTTTATTTACAGTTTTTTGGCTGTGGGGTCAATGTTATCCATATTGTAAGTTTTCTTTAAAAACAGAAACAAAGAAGAAAAGCCTATAGCATCTTAAATTTCACTCATTTCTGTTCCCTGACTTTTATTAGGCTATATCTTATTTATTCCAGCTTTCTCAGGATATGGGACAATTGTTACAGGATTGGTGCAGTGTCTTATTGGCTTGCATTTGAAAGTAGAAAGCATTTAAAAAGCTCTATTTGTTAGGTGCCAAAAAACCCAAAATTGAAAAAGACCCATTGTGGTGTAATTGTAGGGTTGATGAAATTTATGACCTCTTCAAGTTACTTTTAAAATGCAGCTTAAAAATGACACATGATTTACTTATAAGAAATCACGAGTAGGTTTTTTTTCCCCAGAAATAATTTGCTGCAGAGGCTTGGGGATAATTGTTTAGGAGTTTTTATTTTAATTGGCTCTGGGAAGTCATCCTTGCCTTCAGTTAAGGGATGGAGAGTGTGAGTTTCGTTGGCCAGAGCTCCCTGGGCCTCAAGCCTACTCTTTGGGTTTCTTTAGTGTCCTTATGGTTTAGTGTCCTGCAGCAATTTTTGGGTAAGTGTAATTTGGGATAAATTTAACAGTGAAAACCCAGTTTGGAGAACACTTTGTTTCTTGTTTGCTCTCATGTGCTAGTGGGTAACTTTGAGCTTCTCTATAACCTACTATCTGTGGGGGCTTAGTTTCTTTTTCTGTGAAATGAGGATGTGCTGTCTCCTGCTAGGACTTATTTGCACATCAAATGAAGACTGCTTATAACATCCTGGCACTGAAATGTCACTCATGCATTATGGTCGTCCTGTCCCTTCCTTCTGCCCCTTCTGTGACAGCTAGTGGATCTTACTGGGCATGGGTGGTTGGCAAAGGAACTTGGAGAATAAGTGCCCACAGACACTTTCTTTTCTGTGGGAAGACACCTAGACGCTCTGGTATGAGAAGTAGATTTAGCTGACCAAGAGTTTCTTTCAGGATATATATATTTATATTTATTTATTTTAAGAGATGAGAAGTAGATTTAGCTGACCAAGAGTTTCTTTCAGGATATATATATTTATATTTATTTATTTTAAGAGAGTGAGCGAGCACATGAGTGGGGGTGGGATGGAGGGAGAAGGAGAAGTCATGCAGACCCCAGACTCCCTGCAGAGCGTGGAGCCTGATGCAGGGCTGAATCTCACAACCCTGGTATCATGCCCTGAGCCGAAGTCAAGGTTGGACGCTCAACCAACAGAGCCACTCAGGTTCCCCTAAACAAACCCCCCCCCTTTTTTTGAGATAGAGAGAGAGAGAGTGGGGGCAGGGGAGAGGGGTAGAGGGAGCCAGAGAGGGAGAATCTTAGCCCCACGGGGCTCTATCTCATGACCCTGGGATCATGACCTGAGACCAAAGTCAAGAGTCAGACACCTAAATGACTCATCCCCCAGATGCCCCAAGAGCTTCCTATCAAGGGACATACTTCCTTTCCATTGTTGTGTGACACGTTGCCGCAGATGTAGCAGATTAAGACAACATGGACCGAGTAGCTCCCAGTTCTGTGAATCAGAAGACTGGGCTGTCTTTGTATGCTCAGAGGGTACTACAAGGCCAAGATCAAGGTGTCCCCTGGCTGAGTGCTTATCTGGAGGCTCTGGGGAAGAATTCACATCCATGACCAGACATTTCCTTGCTGGTGTTCATCAGGAGGTTGTTCTCAGCTTGTCTAGAACTATTTACATCCTTTTCATGACCCCTCCATATTCAGGGCCAGCAAGGGTTCATGCAGTCCCATCTTTCTGACTTCTCTACCAGCCTGAGACAGTGCCCCACTTTTGAGAACTTAAAAGATTTCATCAGCCCTGGAGATTAGAATGTCTCCCTCTTAAGGTCTGCCATCTAACGGCATGGCTTAATCATGTTATCATAGTCATAAGTATGCACATGATGATAGGCATATCACAGCAATGATATGCCATCCTGTACATCAGTTCTAGAAGGTGTGGTCTCTAGGGGTGGGTGTGGGTACATTTTTAGAAATCCACCCACCATAAAGATATCTCAGAATGGCTCTAAGTACTCCGAGCTCTCTCTGAACCCTGCTGAAATAGGCACAAATCTGTGTGGCCCAGGAAACATCTTATTTTCAGTTGGGATGGCTAATTTCATTTGAATTTAAAAGGTTGGGGGCAGAATTTTCAGCTCAAGTATTATCATTGTATCTTGAAGCCTCAAAGGGTGTTAGAGATTCCTAAGATGACAGTGAACATATTAGAAGAGGAGAGAGTATTGTTCAGTCTTTGCAAACTGTTTCTATCCAGACTTCTAATGTCTTGTAGGTGAGACAGAGATGTATTATGGGTCAGTTCCCTGCTCATTTTATTGTGGGAATGAGTCTGTGGTACTGGGTCACCTGCAGTTTCTACAAATTTAATTGAGATTATAGGTCATAAGTTAGAAAGTCCATTATATAAATGGGCGAATGTAACATTACCATGTTGATCCAGTTACCACATCTTAGGGTGACCCGGCAATAGCCAAACCCTTTAGAAGCAGGTCTCCTAAGGCTATTGATTTTTTTGAGTTTACCTCCTAAGGCCTCCTCAGGGCCACCAGGCAAGGTCAGGCAATAATTCATCTCTTAGAGGAGCATCTGATGGCTAAGACTGAGTCAGTGTCCATTACTTTTTTATCATAGAGGTAATCTCACAAAAGGGCACCTGTATCAGAATTCTTTGGTTGCAAGCAGTAAAATTGACCACAGTTAATTTAAAGCAGAAAGGGAATTTATCAGAAGGGTATAAGGAAGCTCACAGAATCCAGTGGCAGGCCAGAAAACTGGATTTAGGATAGTGACTCTCAGGAGCGATCCAGGGGAATTTGAGGGAGCAAGATTGATTACCTAACTATTGTCTTTTTGGGGCATGCTGCAGACAACAGAATGGGATCCTTTTCCTTCTGTAGGCACCACACAATCAAGACTGAAAGCCCTGAAGACGGAGGGTTACACAACTGGAAGGAACGCAGGGTGTGGTTACCAGGCAGGAAGGGAGTAGATGCTGGGGAAAACACTAAGACAAAAAGCCGACCCTCTCTCTGAAATCTTTTTGCTTAAAATGCCTTCTCAAAAACTCATCTAAAAAAAATGTATTGTGTGGTGATTAAAAAAACACTTCTGCCTTAAACAAGACAGTTTTTTATTGCTACACAATTGCTGTCTTAAATCATAAAAACCCAAGAGCCCCCAGAAGCTAATGTTAAATTAGAGTATTTCAGGCGTATTCCCTTATTTGCATAATATCAATGAAATCCTTTGACTAGGTAGATAAGAAGGGGCCATTTAGCATATGACAATGAAAACCTGTGGCCAAAAAAGAAAAAAAAAAAAGAAAGTCTGCAACCAAATAACACAGGAGCAAAAAGCATTGTTTGTTGTCCTGGAGTCATGTTAACTGATTATTTATTTGTAAAATGAATACAAACTACAAAAATAATCCCCATTCTATTTGTTGCCTGATAATAGCTTTTAAAATGAACATTTGTGTCTAACATAAAAAACCCTCTGTATCTGACAATTTATGGGTAAGTGATCATTTTGTAATAGCATTGTACCAAAAGCTCTTTTTCTTTATAAACCCTTATATTTAATCCCTCCAAGCAGCCAACAAGCTACATGCTTCCCAGGGAATTAATTTAAGATTGAAGATATAAAAAGAGGCCAAAGTTAATGATATCAAAGAGAAAGCTCCTGAAAGAAGTAATAGTTTCAAAAAGATTTTGACTCTTTTCTAAAACAAATATAAGTTGCTGTTGAAGGAATTGGTATAAAAATAAGGCTGTTGCTTCTGATTTACTCAAAATGGTTTTGTTCTAGTTTGTAACCTCAGCTGATCTCATAATAAATGTTTTAAAGTAAAATTTTAATGTGTGCCTTGGGAGTGCACAAAACTGACCAATTTCACTATTAGATTGCAAAAACTTTTAAATATTGATAATGTAATTTTGACAAGAGCAAATCATTACTTTTGATAACATGGAATTTTTTATTACTTGAAGGATGAGATTTATAAATGGATAAATAGGCAAAAGAGGGGGTTCATTGTGAGTTAGAGGAAATCTGAGATTTAATTGTACTCTAGTAAGGAAATACAATAATGGCATAAAACCACCAATGGAAAAAGAAAATCACTTTTGGTAAATGTTCTCCATTTTCAATAAAAACCTTTCCATGTAATGACTTATACCTATAGTGTAATTGAAGCAACACATTATTTACACATTTAATCTTATTTTGATTTACTCTAATTTATCTGATATCAGCAGCCTGTTAGATGATAATTTAAAAATCCGCTGCTACCGTAATTGCTTTAGGAAACCTTCCTAATGATAATTTTATTCCCTAGAATAATTTAACTTTCCATTTAAAATGCACATCTAAGCACGATAAAGTATGTATTGGCAACAGAAGATGTTTATGTTCATGTAGAATGATAATTTCCTTAGTGGACAGCAAGCAATACTGTGCTTCATATCTTATGGTAATGGAGATGGACTGAAATTACATTTGACTACATATACCTTCTATGTTTGTATGGAGCATGAACAAGGTGAGGCGCCTGGGTGGCTCAGTCAGTTAAGTATCTGCCTTCAGTTCAGGTCATGATTCTAGTGTCCTGGGATTGAGCTCTGCATCAGACTCCCTGCTTAGTGGGGAGCCAGCTTCTCCTCCCCCTGGCTTGTGGTCTCTCTCTCTCTCTCTCTCTCAAATAAAGAAATAAAATCTTAAAAAAAAAAAACAACAAACAACTAAAGACAAACAAACAAACAAAAAAAACCAAGAAGGTATGAGTTTAAAACATTAAAAATAAATTCCCCAGAAGTGTGTTTATGGGAGCAAACTAGGGTTATAATATCATGTTTTGTGAGCCCTCACATACATGCCATTCAAACCTCCTTCCTCAGCATGGTAACACTTTAGAAGATGTATGTCTGGCTCTTTCCTGGAAAGATGGCAGAGCTGGTTCTTTCTCAGAAGCCATGATGCCATGTTTCCAGATCTGTGTCCCACACCTGAAAGACATCATCCTTTCTTGTCCTGCTCTGGCAGGGAGCTTTATTCCATGGGGAGGAAATGCTAGAGAAATCTTTGAATGCACCCTCGCTAGAAGAATGGAGATGGCATGATGGAGAATCTCCAAAGGAAGGATGGTGCTAGAAATACAGAGATAGTCCATTCAGAAAAGCTTTGGAAATGCTGTTCTCCTGACCTTCTGATGCTGCAGAGTATCTTCTGTCCATCATTAAAGGACTGAAGCTTCTAGCTCAATTCCTGTAAATGTTGAGTGCAGGGTATAAGTGTTGGGGAAAAAGAAGTCCCAGATGATGGCATTCAGGAGAATCCCAAGGTTCTTGTGTGATGAGGTGTAAGAGTTGCAGAGGAAGGTGGAAGGGACTTTATGCCTAAGGTATCCACTGAAGCGGGTGCTTCGAGAAGTCAGGAATTCCTGAGAGCCATCCAGGCATTCCCAAGCCATAAGATTTGCTGTCAGGTGATCACAGTTGCCCTTTATGCATGTTCCCCTGTACTTTTGAGGGAGCACTAGGGCAGGCAACAGTCATTGGAGGGTGTAGCTCACAAGAACTTGACTTTCATAGATGAATTCAGCTGGTGCCAAACCAGAGCCCTCAGGGATGGAGGCCAGGAATTAAAATGCCACATGTCTCCTTCCTAAAGCCTTTGAGCCTCCTTTTGGAGCCCCCTGTTGATGGACCCCAACCAGAGGCAAAGCCCATGTAGATGGCCTCTGGGGCATGGGAGAAGGGTCGAGAAGGTGGGAGTGGATTTGGTAGCTAGTGGAAAATATTGAGCCCAGACTTTATGGGAAAGTGGAAGTGCACAGATTTACATACCATTCTGTGTTATGATAAATACTTTAAGGCATGATGAATTATACATGAAGTTTACACATAATATTTAGCTTATAAAACCTTAATCTTCTGTCTCATTCTTCTGCGCATGGCTAGGTAATCAGAGGGATTCATCACCCAGTGTTTTTCCTGACACTCCAAAGCACTTTCGGAGGTGTGAGGATACTGAACACCAGAATCTAGACAGAGGGCTAGAAGTCCATCGACACGCTCTTCTGTAGGAAGAGAAGTGGTTACTTACCGAACCGTGGAGACACCGAACCATGATAACTTTTCATCATCCCTTTTTGGCATTATATTTTTAAGATATGCAGTTGCTAGAAGTTGTGCCATAGGAGGCTTTAAAATGAAAAGGAATCTTTGAAATAAACTGGGACCTTAACATGGAGCTTTGAATGGAAAACTGGGGACTTTGAGATGGAGACAGAGTGTGATGACTGGGCTTGTCTACTTCATATATTGTTCATATACAGAGTTTTTGTAGCCTCCGGTATTCAGAGCACACTGCTAACTCAGAATTTTCGTCTATTACTCGGTAGAGTATTGTGGATTACTTCAAATTTCAGAGATGCTGCTGAGAACAATTTTTAATTTGAGAAACAAGATATGAAGTGTGCCCCCACACAGCACAAGAGAAAAAATGTTCTTCAGAAAATTACTTAACTATTATAAAAAAACCCTCAGGACTATAATAGAATGGTATTAAGGTTCTAAAAGAACATTTTCTTTATTTGTAATAATTCCTGAATAATAAAATTTTATATGTGTCTTTTAAGTGTGCAATAATAAAAATATCACCCCTAGAATATGTTACAAAGGTAATGAAGCTAGTGAGAAATCACATAGGAAAATGTTGTATTTTGTGTGGAATGAACCCAACAAATACTGATACCAAGCAGTTATGATAAATACAGTTATTATTTCAGGAATAAAGAAGACTGTTGGAGTAGAACAAACCCCTATATGTCACCTTTATCCTAAAAAGAAAATGTTGTAAAATACGCTTTCAATTTAACACACATATAATTTGTGTGCTAAATCTGATATTGGAGCTAGGTAGAAAAAATTTATTTATTATTTTTTTAAATTTTAAAGCAGAAAGTAAATACTGTTTAACCTCTTGAATCTTGATAGTCTGAAGATGAAGTTATTGTTGCATTGCATTAATTTTTTTTAATTGTAGGTCAAGAGTAGTGGAGTGTGTCCAGCATCTGAGATCTGTTGATCCTCTTCCTTTGCTGAAAAGGGATATAATCTATATTAAAGTACACAAACTTGTGCCATACATGTTGGATAAAGTTGGTAAATAATTGTTTAAAAACCTGTGTGTGTGTGTGTGTGTGTGTGTGTGTGTGTGTGTGTTTTACCAAGGTGAGACAGATAATGGTTTCCTTGGAGGAATTTTTTTACTTCCATCATAAGTCAAAGCAAGTGCAGTAATAGTAGTGATAGTATTTGTACCTTCACTACTTTCTTTAAAATCCACCTGTATCAGAATTTTTTTGATAACTCTAAACACGTAGACATTGTAGAGGTCATGTATTACCTTGATCTCATTTTACTCCCCTCGGGAAGTCCATGTGAATGGAGATCCCATATTAAATGCACTAAGGGTCATGATCATCCAATTCATATAGTGCAGATGGTGAAGGGGGGGAAGTTTCTGGAGAAAAATGTAAAACACTGAAACTCTCTTTTAAATTTTTCATGCTGTTGTCTTTTTATTTTTTTGAAATATAATTGACATACACTATCCTGTTAGTTTTCAGATATATATCAGAGTGATTTGATATTGTTATGCATTATGAAGTGATCCCCACAATAAGTCTAGTTACCATCTATACCATACAAAGTCATTATAATATTATTGACTATATTTCCCATGCTGTACATTACATCCCTGTGCCTTATTTATTTCATGACTGAAAGTTTGTACTTCCTTATCCCCTTCACCTATTTTCCCCAGTCCCAAGCTCCTACTCACTCTAGTAACCAACAGTTTGTGTCCTTTATCTA
The DNA here is from genome assembly GCA_004024625.1 of Mellivora capensis. Lineage (NCBI taxonomy): Eukaryota > Metazoa > Chordata > Mammalia > Carnivora > Mustelidae > Mellivora > Mellivora capensis. Next base: position 20,040 of record PISX010014299.1, read on the forward strand.
TGAGTCCATTTCTGTTTAATTTGTTTTTGTTTTGTTTTTTAGATTGTACATATAAGGAAAATCATATAATACCTGTCTTTTTATGACTTATTTCACTTAGCATAATATCCTAGGTCCATCCTAGAGGCCATATGCAATATTTCATTCTTTTTTTATGACTGAATAATATTCCACAGCATGTATACATATAGACTTACATATATCTCTTGAAATTGATGTTTTTATGTTCTTCAGATAAATACCCAGAATTGGAGTTCCTGGATCATTTGGTAGTTCTATTTTAACATTTTTTGAGGGAACTTCATACTGTTTTTCACAGTGGCCTTATCAATTTACATTCTCACCAACAGGGTACAGTGTTCCCCTTTTTCCACATGTTTGCTAACACTTGTTATTTCACATCCTTTTGGTAATAGCCAATCTGATAGGTGTTATCTTTGTGGGTTTTTAAAAAAATATTTTATTTATTTATTTGACAGACAGAGATCACAAGTAGGCAGAGGCAGGCAGAGAGAGAGAGAGGGAAGCAGGCTCCCCACTGATCAGAGAGCTTGACGCGGGGCTTGATCCCAGGAACCTGAGATCATGACCTGAGTGGAAGGCAGAGGCTTAACCCACTGAGCCACCCAGGTGCCCCGTCTTTGTGGTTTTGATTAGCATTTCACTGAGGACTAGTGATGCTGAGCATCTTTTTTATGTGCCTATGGGCCACCTATATGTCTTTTTTGGAAAAATGTCTATTTGAGTCTTCTGCCCTTTTTAAAATCAAGTTGCTTGTTTCTTTGGTTATTTAGTTGTATAAGTTTTTCATATGCTTTGATATTAACCCCTTATCAGATGCATGGTTTCCAGATATCTTCTTCCATTCATTAGATTGCCTTTTAGCCTCGTTGACAGTTTCTATCACAGTACAAAAGCTGGTGAGTTGGGGCGCCTGGGTGGCTCAGTGGGTTAAAGCCTCTGCCTTCAGCTCAGATCATGATCTCAGGGTCCTGAGATCTAGCCCCGCATCGGGCCCTCTGCTCGCAGGGAGCCTGCTTCTCCCTCTGTCTCTGCCTGCCTCTCTGCCTGCTTGTGATCTCTGTCAAATAAATAAATAAAATCTTAAAAAAAAAAAAAGCTTAAAAAAAAAAAGCTGGTGAGTTTGATGTAATCCCATTTATTGCCCTTGCCAGAGAAAAGTGGTCTAAAAAATATTGCTAAGATTGATGTCAAAGAGTTTGCTGCTTGTGTTTTCTTCTAGTTTTATGGTTTCAGGTCTTATATTCAAGGCTTTAATCATATTGAATTTATATTTGTATATCTATGGTATATGATAGTGGTCCAGTTCTTTTGCATGTAACTGTTGAGTTTTCCAGCATCATTTATTAAAGACCCCATTCCCCCATCATATATTCTTACCTCTTTTGTCATAGATTAATTGGCCATATATGCATGGGTTTATTTCTGGGTTCTCTTTTCTCTTCCATTGATCTATGTGTCTGTTTTTGTGTCATTGCCATACTGTTTTGATGACTCTAACTTTTTGTATAAATTGAAATCAGGGAGCATGATACCTTTGCTTTGTTCTTCTTTTTCCAAGATTGCTTTGGTTATTTGGGGACTTTTGTGATCCCATATGAATCTTGGTATTCTTTGGTTTGGTTATGAGAAAAATGCCATTGGTATTTGGGTAGGAGATCCATTTTAACTGTATTATTAATTATTCCTCTCTATGAGCATGGACTATCTTACCATTTATTTGTGTTGTCGT
>PISX010014299.1:21892-53705 GCA_004024625.1 Mellivora capensis
TTTATCCATTCGTCCGTGGAAGGGCATCTTGGTTCTTTCCACAGTTTGGCGACCGTGGCCATTGCTGCTATAAACATTGGGGTACAGATGGCCCTTCTTTTCACCACATCTGTATCTTTGGGGTAAATACCCAGTAGCGCAATTGCAGGGTCATAGGGAAGCTCTATTTTTAACTTCTTGAGGAATCTCCACACTGTTCACATGGAGGACATGGGGAGATGGAGAGGAGAAGGGAGTTGAGGGAAATTGAGGGTGAGATGAACCATGAGAGACTATGGACTCTGAAAAACAACCTGAGGGTTTTGAAGGGGCGGGGGGTGGGAGGTTGGGGGAGCCAGGTGGTGGGTATTATGGAGGGCACGCATTGCATGGAGCACTGGGTGTGTTGTAAAACTATGAATTCTGTTACGCTGAAAAGAAATGAAATTTAAAAAAAAGTCAAAAAAAATTTCTCTATCTGATGGCTCATTATTAGTGTATGGAAACACAACCAATTGCTCTATGTTGATGTTGTATCCTGTGACTTTACTGAATTTGTTTATTAGTTTTAATAGTTTTTTCTTTTAAGATTTTATTTATTTATTTGACAGAGAGATCACAAGTAGGCAGAGAGGCAGGCAGAGAGAGGAAGGGAAGCAGGCTCCCTGCTAAGCAGAGAGCCCGATGCGGGGCTCGATCCCAAGACCCCAAGACCATGACCTGAGCTGAAGGCAGAGGCTTTAACCCACTAAGCCACCCAGGTGCCCCGTTTTAATAGTTTTTTGATACAGTCTTTAGGATTTCCTATATGTAATATCATGACACCTGCAAATAGTGACATTTTATTCCTTCCTTTCCCATTTGGGTATCTCATTATTTTCTTGGTTAATTGCTGTGGCTAGGACTTACAGTACGATATTGAGTAAAAATGGTGAGAGTGGGTATCCTTGTCTTATTCCTGGTCTTAGAGAAAAAGCTTTCATCTTTTACCATGGAGCACGGTGTTAACTGTCATGCTGTCATCTCCTTTAAGCATAAAACACTACTTGATAATTCTCAGATAGTGTGAACAAAATATAAAGATCATAGAAACTCTTCTAGTGATAGGTAAGTAATTAATGTGGTGTAGATTTTCACCTAACTAGGTTTACTTGAGTCAGGCTTAAATGAGCCAATGTGTTATTAACTTAACCTCTATGTGTTTGTGTCTCTGTGTGTATGTATGGTAAGCTTCTGGGAGAACTGATTATTGAGAAATAATAGATTTTGAAAAGAAAAACAACCTGAGGGTTTTGAAGGGGGGCAGTGGGAGGTTGGGGGAGCCAGGTGGTGGGTATTATGAAGGGCACGCACTGCATGGAGCACTGGGTGTGGTGCAAAAACTATGAATTCTGTTACGCTGAAAAGAAATTTTAAAAAAATTTAAAAAAATAAAAATAATAAAAAGAGACTGGCAAATTGAACGAAAATTGGTATAATTTTTAAAGGGAGAGAAGAAAAATTGTTTCTCCCAATCATTCCACTGATGGACCCAGCATTACCGAATTCCGTGGGATTTGGGAAGTACTTCCATTTGGCTGTCTCTGCTATTGTTGATCAGACACTGACCAGTTTCCATTTTTTATTCTTACTGCAGTTCTATCTGAATAATTCATAAGCACAAGATGGTACAACCCTCAAATGACACAATCAAAGCTATAAGTTAATAATATGCTGAGATATTTTGCAACCGAAACCACAAGTTAATAATATCCCAAGATTTTTTTTAAAGTTTACTTGCTAATACGTGAGTGTACCTTTAATGTTGAGTTTTTATTCCATTTTTAGATTTAAAATACAAATTTTCAAAATTATAAATGCTATATACTTTAAACTGATTTTACGTCCTTGAAGTTAATTTTAATTTTCTGTTATTCTTTGATATAAATCTGATAATCATACAATACTGATATATTAACAATACAGGAGGATTGATCTGAAACACCAAACTTTTAGTGTTTGAAACTCAAATTAGTTTCTCAGTCTAGTTCACATTCAACACTAACTAAACAGGTATTTCTTCAGTGTTTATAATCGGCAGGCCATTTTGGTAGGCACTGTGAGGAATAATGAATTAGACTGATATTCTGTTCTTATGAAGCTTGCTTCCTGGCATGTGAGATGGATTAAGTATTAAGCGTTTGTAATTTAAAGTAATAGATTCCAGGAAAGAGGTAAAGATGCATTCACTCAGGGTGCCTGGGTGGCTCAGGGGGTCAAGTGTCTGCCTTCAGCTCAGGTCATGATCCCAGGGTCCTGAGATTCATACTCAAAATTCATATTCATATTCATTCATTCGGTCCTGAGTCCCGCTTTGAGATTGCTGCTTAACTTTTCCCTCTCTTTCTGCCTGCCACTCCTCTTGCTTATGCTCTCTCTCTCTGTCAAGTAAATAAAATCTTAAAAAAGAAAAAAGATGCATTCACTCACTGAACACAACATGAGAATTTATTAGGTGTAAGCACTGTCTTAGACATAAAGTAATCATACAAGAGACTCTGGGTATTGAGAAAATGGGAGATAATGAGGAAGGGTCCCTGGAGACAAAGCTGGGTGACCCAAGGTGAACTCATCCCTTGGGGACTGTGCGAAGGTGTGGGTGTGGGAAAGGTGCCAAATTCCAGGGTGCATGGACTGGAGTAGCCAGCTGGGGGGCAAGATAGCAGGGGTGGGAGGCATACACAGGAAAAGGGAGTTGTTAGCTATGCTTGGGTATGGAATGCCTAATGAAGCCTGGAGAGGTATTCAGGAAGGTCGCTTCGGGTCATGTTTTGGATGAAAACAGAAGGAAATGTTAATGTAAAGAATTTAGACTTTAAAGGCAATGAGGAGCCATTGGAAGCTTTTGAGCAGTGACTTGATCTGAGTACTGAAAACAGATTGGACCAGGGAATAGATGCGCTGAAGTTAAATAGGAAGGAGCTGAATAGCACCTATACCTGAGCTCTGGGCAGTGTGACCTTTGAGCATGAAAGATTGGACTCCCGGGGCTGGAAAGAGGTCTCCTGCTCAGCCACATTGAATGCCTGTGCCCACCGATGCTGCACCATCCACATGCACCTGGCCCTTGGACCTGTAGGAGCAACTTTCTCCCACCGTACCTTATCCCTGTCTTTGAGGCAGCTTTCGGATTTTTTTCCGCACCTGGGAAAACAACTAGTCTCCGTATACACAAGAAATATTCTGCAAACACTTATAAACTCCAGATCCTCCCTATTCTGGTTCTCCTTCTGACTTCCTACACCCTTCTTCATTGACATGATCTTAGATCTGAAAATGACCAGGAAGATCTCATCATTTTGTGCATTATTTCTCCGGGAAGGTCTTCCGGAGTTATTTGTCTGCCCTTGGAACCTTGTGATTTCCTGGCTCATAACCACATCTCATCCAGCTGTGTGTGTACCTCACCCCGTGCTTTGGGACTGCAAGCCACTGTGGGTTGTTTCCTTGTAGCGGTGGGAGCAGAGGGGACAGCAGCCCTGTTGGGTACTATTCCTACATGAGGGAATTCAGGGAGCAGTACACGCGTGAACTTGAAATTTAACCATGGTCTCCTGAAAACTTTGCAGACATATGTCAGAAATGAAGCAATCAGCTACACCTGCTGCATGAATCTACTTTCCTTGTTGGTTGAAATCCCTGGCTTTACTCTTATTTATTACACTCATTAAAGTTGTAATTAGTAGTAAGTACTTTTAATTTTTTAAAAATAATTTTCCTTAGTTCATATCCGTGCTTTCTACTCAGTGTTTTTACTGAATAATGTGCTTTCTTAACAAGGGCTTATTTACCTTGAAGGTGATGAATCATTATCCTTTATCACTGCACCACAAAGAGCCCAATTAAATAATTGTCAAATGGCTCTATTTACATTATCTTTCACATTCGGGTACCTGAGGTGTATATAGCGTAGGAAGAGATGATTGACACTCAGTTTGTCGGTCATGTATCAGCAGAAATCAGAGAAGGAGCCGTGGGTCACAGTGGGTATAATCAAGATCTTTTATTAATAGCTAGAGAAATTAATCTCATTCAGTAGCAAAGCCTAAACTGTGACAGATGAACTCTATGTGAAAGAAGCTACTGGGGGCCAGATGTCTCAGCTACGATTCCTATCTGGAAAAGCACACGCAAGGAGACACTGTTTCACAGTGGCCTTCAGGTCACAGGTGGCTCCCAGTGTGCAGCAGGAGGCTGCATTTCTATAGTTAATTTGTTAGCTGTTTGGAATGAGTTTTGTAGAAAAATCGTGTTCGTGGCAAAAACCTACCATGGTTAGGTTCTGAGGCTAGCTCCAAAGCTCATATTTAACCACTGTGTTTTCTTCCATTGTTCTGCCTTCTATATCATTTGTATTATTATGTTTAGTGTCTCCTATGTTATTTATATTATTACATTTAGTGTCTTATATTATACCTGCTTTTATTGGGCGAAGCATTCTCTATGAGCAGGTAAGGTTTGTCTCAGAAAGCCCTCAGGCCTATTCTGGACACATATGATTCGTGATGAATTTTTTTTTATTTGAATAAGAGTATGACATTTTGTTAGTTCTAGTTAAACACACATATAAATGTTTTTGAGAGACAAATCTGTTTGGAATTCCAAGTCTGGAAGTCACAAAATACTACTGGAATAGGTAAATGGAAGAGGTAAATTGAAGTATTTTTAAATTAGGCTATTAACTTCATTAATTCTGACTGCCTTGATAACCTCTTCAGGAGAAGCATAATATTTCTTCAGCTGCACGGTGATGGGAAATGAAGTGTTAGTACTGGGGTTTGGGACAGGCTTTCTTCAACTCTAATTCTTTTCTAATCCAATGGGAAATTAAATTATGATCATATGTTGAGTTCTTTGTTTTCTGGAATTTTAATGGAATGGGAATAATGCTATTTATAATAGATTTCAAAATCCTCATCCTATGACCCAGAAAGATATTTACCTTTTTTCACTTTAGGATGGAAATTTCTTAGATGCCAGATCTGAACTTCATAGTTTGAAAAAGATAACTGTTTAGTATAAATGTTCTGATTGTACATTTTTGTATTTTTTAAGATCTTTACTTCAGCCAACTTCCATATAGGGGAAAATATGAAAATCAGAGTACTTTTATTTTTATTTATTTATTTATTTAGGAAGATTTTGTTTATTCATTTAGAGAGAGAAAGAGCATGCAGAAGTTGGGGGGAAGACAGAGAGAGAGAGAGAATCCCTAGCCAACTCTGCACTGAGCAGGGAGCCTCACAGGGAACTCAATGCCAGAACCCTGAGATCATGACCTGAGCCAAAATCAAGAATCAGACACTCAACCAACTGAGCCACCCAGTTGCTCTTAGAGTGTTTGTTTGTTTGTTTGTTTGTTTTTGAAATATTGGAAGCAAAATTTTTAAAATTTTTGTTGTGAGCATATGGGAATAATATTTTTTGAACAGTGCTTTAAATAAGAACTTGAATTGGGTTATGTGTTTATATTTTGAAATTTAAAACTCTGTTAGAGTGGATCTCTTTCTGACTACAAGCCCCTTGAGAAGAGACTGTGTCTTAGTTTTCTTTTTTTCCAAAGTGACTTTCACAGAGCTGGGTACATAGTAACTCTTGATGTTTATAGAATGAATGAATGATGAAGAATTGACTCAGGCATGTTAAAGTCCACAATATATATTATTTTGCCTTCTCTCTCTGGGAAACTGTACCTCAGTTCCAACCTTATATCAAAACCTTATATCAAAATGATCAAGCCTAAGAAGTATTAAATAACTTTAAAAAGTTACAGTGTAGATCTAGCAGAATGTTTTAATGGGAGCAGAAAATGTATTTCCATAGGCATTACTAAGGACCACCAACATTTTCATTTTGAAACATTACTTGTAAACAATTGGGTAATTAGAAACTTCTCAATGATTGGGAAGCCAACGGTGATTATCCTTGGGTTTCATGGATGAGTGTCACTCGTAAAGTCCCATCTTTCTCTATTTGTGCTGGATAAAACCAAATTAACTTTGGTTTTCTAATCGTGCCAGGAGCCTGCTATCCCTGTGTCCACCAAAAGATATGGATTACCTGACAATTGGAGAGAAATTCCGTGATCCCCTAGAAATGACATTATTGTATAGTGCACCTGCAGGAGAGATTTGGGTGGGAGGAAATATATTTCTCCTTCTCCAGTTAACTTTTCAGCAAGAAATCACGAAAGAACAGAGGAATAGGAAGAAGAAGGATTTCCTGGAATTCGTTTGCTTATATTTTGGAAGTAGTTTTTCTGGGGCATTGAGTTCACAGCAGTATCTCATCCAATACGCATTGCCCAGAAAGCATGTAAATACCATAGGCGCTCACGCGGAAGATGACTGTGCTGGCAGGTGGACATGGGCTACAGGCTAGTTTGCCTTGACGTTGCTCCTTTTATTCTGATGTGAGGGAAACTAGTGACTTACAAGAATGTGTTTTTATAAACACTTAAATAGCTATTAAATGTTTTCTCAACATAATCATTTCCACTTCCTTCCCATCCTGTGAAGCTAGGAGCTTCTCTTCCACTTCGACATGTGCCTCAGGTGTTGGGAGTAACTTGTCCACAGTCCTACAGCTCATATGTGACAGAACTAGGATTGGTTAGCCAGGCAGCCCAATCCCAAAGACTAACCTTCCTTCTATTTTGTAATGCCTTCCTGTTCTAAAGACATTAAAAGGCTGACGAACAGAAAGAAACAGAAACACGTGCTACGTTGGTCTAATTTAACTTAATCCACTCCTTCTGCCAAAAAATTGTATTTACTATCATGTGTGGTGCTGTGTGGAAAATATGAAGACTAATCCCCCATAGCCTCATGGTTCAAGGAGAGAGTAGGATATCATAGAGGCCATCTAGAACACCAATAAAGAACTCTAATTCAAAGTGGAAAATAGGTGTGTCTTAAAGGTGTAAGGAGAGAGTAATTGCAACTAAGGAGAATCCAGGAAGTTTTGCTGAGGAAGTGGCATTTGCACTGGGTTCTGGAAGGCTAGGTGAGCTATCGCAGATTCAGACTATGGCTGTGAGGGGTGGGAGGTGGAACATGGAGTCAAGTATGAATAATAATAATAATAATAATAATAATGTCAAGTATGAATAAGTATAGGGAAGGGAGAGATGGGACTGGTATTTTCAAAAACACGAAGTATAATTTGAAATGTAGTGGGTCATAGAGATTTGGTGATGCCAGGTCTCCAAAAGCCATAGGACATCAAGTTGCTGTTCAGAGGCAGTGGAGTATCACAGAAAACCTTGGGGCTGAGTTGTTTTAGGCATGGCTGTTCTCTGCCATACCAGTCTAGCGATCAAGAGTAGCACAAGTGATCACAGAAGCATGGTAATCTGCTTCTGGGGGGATCTGGTCTTCCTCAGGCTTGTAATGACTTTGTCCATTTCACTTTTCCTTTCTGTTGTCAGCTTCCCTTAAATTTGAGGACCACTAGCCCCAGAATGTAGGAAGGGTGTGCATTCTAGACTTAATAAATTCCATGTGTTGCATGTTTCTGTAGTTATTTTCCATTCTGTGAAATGCGGTGAGACATTACTGATGGTGGTTAATGACAGGTCTTCCTCATAAAAAAGAATGCTTTGGGAAACACTTTGATGTTGATCATGTGTGGATTGTTATCAGCAGCAGGCATGGGAAACTCCCTTCCACAGTGGTATTAAGTATAAAGGAAAGGAACAGGATATAAGCACTTCTTCATGAAATGTTACACGAATGTGTAAGTTTCAGAGGTCAGAATGTATATGTTTGAGAGAGTATTTTAAAAATTGAGGTCAAAAAACAGCTAAGGAAAAAAAGAAACAGACACAAAACTTTATTGAAGGCTTCCTGAGAGGGACCCTGGGCTGAGTTTTTCCTAAGCATCATCTCATTGAATTCTGATTCTATACCTGACCCGGAAGGATTGTCGTAAGCCCCTGAGAAAAACGTAAACTTCGAGAGTTTGGCCAACTTGGCCAGTGTGCCGGAAGTGCTAACGTGGCAGGGCGGGGGCTTGAACCCACGTCAGCCTTACTCCGGAGGCTGCTGTTCCCAGCTAACCTCCCCTATAGATGGGGTGTCAGCGCTCATCATGGCAGTGAGATCCCCCAGGCCCTTCGAGGTATTCTTGCTACAAAACGGTCACTTTTCAATGTCAGGTTTTGAGAATACTTTGCCCCTTTCGGTTGTTGGCCGTGTTAGCGTGAATGCTGTGACGCATGTGGCATGGGTCCTCGCCGCTGGTGGAGACAGGCTGCCACGCAGCCTTCTGCACTAGGGCACAAGGCACCTGTCAGTGGCCCTTAATGCATGGAGGGGACGGGTGCGGGGTGGTGGGCGGGTATGCTGCCTTGCTGTCACCTCTGAGGGTTCTGAGTGCGCTCAGCCCTACAAGCTATGCGTTTACCGCAATTTACTGGGTATTTCTACATATCATCATGTAATTTTAAGAGTTAAAAATGTCCCTGTCTGTCTTTGACATAGAGTTATTTTCTACTCAGCTGGCATTCCTTGCTTGGATTCCATCTCCTTCACAGGGCTCTTCTGTAGACTTAGCTGCCCCAGCTCTGACTGTCGGCTCCTGGAGAGCGGTGTCGGCGGCTGTGCTGCTTTTACTCGGTAGTTCAGGCATCGTGGCCAGCGTTCCATCCTGGTGCAGTTTTCTGCTCATACTTTCAGTGAAGCTAATGGGTTTTGACAGGAATATTGACATCGCTCTCACGACAGTTGGAGGATAAGTAGATAAAAATGTTGCTTAAACTCCTTAATGTAAAATTCGTTCTTTATAAAAGTTCCCGTCTTGGTGCCTCAGTGACACTGACAGCCTCATTAAGACTCCTCAGTATTCTGATGTCAGCTGTCATTTAGTATCGGCGTGATCATTTTAATGGTTAATGTTGGCTCTTCGGCATGATCATTGAAATATCCCCAAAGATTGGGTTTATTATTCCTCACCAAGTAGGTTCATTTTAAAGTCAAGAAAATCACATTACTTGTAACATCAGACATACCTTTCCAGGGATTTTTCTTTAAATCAAGTTATTATAACTTATTGTTCTGACACTGAGTTATAGATCTATTTTGACTTATTTTATTTCTTAATAAGATCACAAAAAGGCTTTTTTTTTTTTCAAATTAAGCCTTTAGAAAATGAAAATAATCTCAGTTTTGGTTTTTTTTCCGATTCTAACAATACTCTTTAAACGTCGAGCACATACATCTCAATTTAAATTTTCCTCGAAACAGGCTTTCAGAGTAGCCTTTCAGGTACAATAGCCTATTTTATCTGTACCACAGATCATCATTTAAATCAGATTTATCACTTGCCTAGCATATTTTGAAATACTCATACAAAGAAATGTGTAAATGTTTCATTAGCTACGGACATACAAATGTACTGTGTAAGAATCAATGAAAACTTCTAACACCATGTGTGTTTTTATATTACCAGTTCACCCTGGTCACCCTATAGCTGGGTCTTTGTTTTTGCCCATTTCTATGTGGAGGCTGTTCATGGGGCTATCTTTCCTGTGCGGGCTTTATATTCGCAGATGATCCATAGAAACACAAACAAGGAATTGTCACAGCAGTATTTCACTACTAAAGCTGAATGATGGCAGGCATAATTACTGAGACTAACATCTGGAGCGGTTTATTAAAGGGAAACCTGCCAAGATTGTTAGCATATACCATACAGCATTATCCATATGTGCCGTTTCATCACTATTGAATGTCAGGGTGTGTTCAGATGGAGGGAACTGAATAAAATCCAGCAAAGGATCGTAACTAACATATTATCTTTCAAGCTGATTTCAGTTTATCTCGATGGAGCTGTTTGCCAGAGATTTTTAAGATCCTGAACATCACTCATCTGGAGGGATTTCTAAACATACAGGTGCCTGGTTACTTGGTTTTGCCAGAATTAAAATGTCCCTCTTCATTAAACTTCTGCTTCTTGTTTTAGAAATGTTCTCCAAATTCTAAAATGAACAAAATGTTATCATCTACAAATAAAATGAGCAGATATCGAGATATTTAGCAGATATATACATATTTAGTCTTACTGGAAGCTTGGGACACACACGTAAGAAGGAGTTTAATAGGGATCTTGTCTGGTGGGTGGGTGTTTGAAGAGCCAGTTGCCATTGTCAAATTTCTTGGAGTCATGACACTGACTTGCTGTTGACTCTTGTCATTATTGGACAGCTTTGTAGTTGAATACAGGGTGTTAAGTCTGGTCCATCTCAAACTGTAAAAGGCTCAGTTCTTAGGAATACTGTAGTTTGAATAACCTGGCAACAGTTTATTGAAATAGTAAAAGAGAGAGGCTACCCTAGTCAGGCATGGTAACGTTCTTGTTAGGCACTAGTAGAAGCTATTATGCCCATCTTGCATTCTGTACACGGGAACAGAGGGAGAAGACACAGATCTTCAAAAACTATTTGTTGGGAGAAAAAAATTATTCCCCAGAAAATGCTCTCTGTTTCCCCTCCATTCTAGTCACTCTCAAGTGCCAAAGACTGAGAGAAAAGTAAGAACGTCGCCATCCTTTGGCTCCATTGTAATTGCGGTGACCGGTTGTGTTAATAAGTTGTATCTGCAAAGAGTTCACGAGTGGTATGGTGGAGGTATGTGTGAGTGCAGAGGGAACACTGTGGAAGCGAGGAGTGGTTTCATGTGCTCGTTGGACCAACTTAGTTTACCACAACATCTCATCACGTCCCCTTGAAAAGAACCACAGCAGAAGTCCTCCCACACCACACCCGTGGTCTGTCGTTCCCTCACCCTGTGCAGATACTCCCTTTATCAGTGCACTGTCTGCACTGAATATGAGTTCCTCTTCCCACAGAAGTCCTGCTGCCATGCTCACCTACCCCTGTCTCTCTTCTCTAGCACCCTAGGGCTTTTGCCTCAGGGCAGCCTCCTTCCTAGCTGGGCCTTTGAAGTCGGCGCTAACTGGTCTTTTGCTGTCAGTCTCCCTTTGCTCCATGCCATCTGCCATCTTGCTCTCATTCATGCAGTGCTCATGTCTCCCCTTCCATAAAAGCCAGACTTCTTGGGAAGACCCCTATGGCCTTCTGCCATTCTTCCCACATTCTCACAGCAGGCTGTGACGTTCACTCTTCTGTGGCTTTCCCTCTGCCTTTTATTCCACTCAAAGGGCTCGCGCCCTCCCCCACTTTGTCTACTGAATTCCTTGTCAGCCTTCAAAATGAAGGTCAAGCCTTCACATTTTTGTTTCTAAGGGATGAAGCGTCTTCCTTCAGAATCTAGTGCCCCTTTCATACCCCAGGGATGCACATATCCCATCGCATTTCAACTTTTCCTACATATTCTGTGAGCTCCTCGAGGGTAAGGATTTGTCTTATTCAGCTGTGCATTCCCAGGGGCTCACACATTGTAGATGTACAACCAGTGTTTGTGGAGTAAATGCCTGACTGAGGTGCTAATTGAACTTGCCCTTGAAGGAGTAACATTTTTCAGTGATGAGTACTGACTAATACGCATTCACCATTAGACAACCTTAGGCAGACCTCTCACTTTTAAAACTGTGTTTTAGCAGAATAGACGTCCTGCAAGTATATTGAAAAGCAGGCTATGGCTGAAGCCTGCAGAGGGAGTTGGTACATTTGCCACTGTTGGGTTTCTGAGACGTTATCCATCTATGTCTTAAATGCCTGTCACTGAAAATAATCAGCTACACCGCAGTGTTGGTTTGAAGCTTTTTACCCATTTCTTGGATATTTGGTTACTTGATTTTCAGACATTCTTATTTCCGGAATGCTATTTTGTAGCTTTGGAATGCAACAAACACCGGTGCCTTAGTGGCTTCTGTGTGCACGTGCGCACACATGTGTGCACACACATACACACCATACATGTGTATGAAAGAATTTATAGTCAGTAAAAGCATCTATAAGCATTATTATGTTTCTGAATTGTATATAATTCTCTAGCAGTAGAAGGTTGCTAAGATCCTCTGATCCCACATGTTACTGTGAAGACAGAAGTACACCTTTGATAAATATACACAATTTAACAGGCATTAAGTTAGGGCTCACAGCCTATGGTAATGGGGGCATCTGTAGTTGTTATGGGCATTTTCCATACACAATACTGGACATCTTTTTCTGCCCTTCTTTCTTTCTGCTGCTTTCTTTCCCCCTTCCCCTGTTCTTGCATTTGCTCCTCTCTGCCAGTGGACCCCCTGCATATTGTTTATTGGTTCCTGGTGAGCTGATGGTTGAGAAGACTCTGGGAAAGCAGACAAGTCAGACCAGAAGTGATGCTGTGACACGATCTGACTTGCAGAAGGACTTTGGGAAGCTCCCTTATTGACCAATGATGGACTTATCGATCAATAGCTGTGGAATGTAGGAATGTGTCCAGAGCACTGACTCAGACCATGTCTACCACTGACTTTTTGCTCTTAAATTAGGTTGGTGGAAGAGAGTTTATTTGCATTGTTTGGATTACTAGTGAACCGAACATCAGCTATGATCTTTATTGTTCATTTGTATTCCTTTTTAATATTTTTTGCCCATTTTTCTGGGTGGCTGCTTTGGTTTTAGTAACTTAAAGAGCATTAGGATTCCCAACAAAGAGCTACTTACTTGGTGTATCCCTTGTAACTGTAAGTAGTTAGTTCCATGTGGCTGGAACAAGGTGTTGGCTCAGATGGTTGAGACTAAGACACGGATTTTTGCTTTTCTGAACATCCTGCTTATTGATGCTTAGAAGTCAGCTGTGGAGCTGAGGTAGAAAATATCTCTATATTCTGTTTTTCCTGTTTCTTCTGAATATTAATGGTGTGAGCCCACCCTTATTCTTATATGGCCCTGGAGGTGACGTTATGTTTACATGGTGTTTTGTTTGGTTTTGCTTTTTTTTTTTTTTTTTTCTGTAATAGCTTTCCAGAGATATACCTTCTGCTCAAATCACTCATTGTCCTAATCCCAGGAATTTCCTGTTTTACCTAGTTTAGTGCAGTAAACATTTTATAATTCATACAAATACATTATCCAGCCTCATGATAAAAGGAAGGTTATGTATAACATGAGTAAAATTTTCTTAGATGATTGTAACTTATTACATACAAAATATTGCATTTTAACCATTTTATGGGAAGATTGCCTAAAATTTAATATCAGTATCAGACTACTAATACATTAGTTCCATCATTATTTTCTAATGGATATGTATGTAGAAGTGGAATTAATGAGTCACGGAGTATGTATAAGCTTAGCTTCAGTAGACACAATGAAATAGTTTTTCAAGGTGACTGTCAATTTACAGTCCTTCAACAGTGTAAGAGTGTTTTGGTTTTTTCACATGCTCACCAACACTTGGTCTGTCATTTTCATTTTATATATTTTGTTGACTGTGTGGTATTTTAACATTATAGTAGTGGTTTGCAATTCTTTGAAGGCTAGGGAACCATTTCATATATTATTAACCATTTGAATATCATTGTATGAAGGGTCTATTCAAGTTTTTTGCCCATATTTCCTTTGGTTATCCTATCTTCTAAATACTCATTTGTAGTAGTTTTTCTAAATTCTAGACTTAAGTGCTTTGTTGGATATATTTAATGAAATTATATTTTTCCACTTGTTCTCTTTCATTCTTACTCTCTTAATGATGTCTTTTGATAAATAGAAACTCTTGATTTTTGTAGAGTCTAATTATAAATTGTTTCTTTAATAGTTAACATTTTCTGTGGCCTGTTAAAGATATTTTTGCCTATATCAAGGTCACTAAGATATTTTCCTTTTTTACTGTAAATATGTTACTATGTTTCACATTTATATTTTCAGCCATTCTGGAATTGATTTATGTGAATTGTGTGAGGTGAGGTCAATCTTCCTTTCTTCCATATCTGATTGACCCAGTACTGTTTATTGAAAAGACCATCATTTTCCCCATTGCACTGAGGTGTCATTGTTCTGATGAATCAGTATATTTGCTGCCTTCATTGTGAGATGCTGTAAGGAAGTACAGAATTTGGTACACATTTACAAGTTTATTTCTGAAAATACAGATTAGGACGTGCCATCAGAGGAAGAAGATGTGGAACGTCCCTTATCTTTCTTTGTTAATATGAAAAAAATAGGTAAAAAATATTTTACAAAAATAAATATTTAACTGAGATTGAAAGTAAGGAAAGAAAATCTGTAGTTGCCAGAAGTGAAGTAAGGACTTTTGATGGTGAGAGGAATTGAATTCACATGGCTGATAAAGATAAGTGGAACAGATAAACCCTTTATGTGCTGGAGTTTTAATGCTTTGTAGAACCAAGTGAGTATGTGAGAAAGAATTAGGCTTCCTGCAAACCCAACAGCCAGGACAGGGTGATTCAGTTGGCAAAATCTGCCTGCTGGCTAAACAATGAGGCATGGAGGTTGAAGTCCCGGATGGTAGATGGAAACAAGACCAGTTATGGGGTGTTAGATATCCTAGACTGTGCAGTGCATGCATTTGGAACTGAATTCTTTTTTCTAGTCACTGTGGGGGAAGGCCCAGACTAAGAAACCATCATAAAATCTGACCAAGTACTCTTTTATCACATTAGGCTGAGGTAAAGGCAACCATAGACTCATTCCAAAGGAATGCTTCTTGGGACCCTAGAAGAAGATAATGTGTAGTAAAGATGAGAAAAATGTTCAAAGGACTTCAGGTAGAAAGGGAGAATATTAAGGGCATTCAAAGAGAATGGACAGATTATTGACCAAAATAAAATAAAAAGAATGACTACAGACCTTTCATTAATAATAATAGATTACAGAAGACAATGGAATTTAAAGTACTAAGAGAAAATGTGTTAACCTAGAATTTTATACCCAAATAAATTATCACTCAGGCTTAAGGATGAAATTAATATATTTTTGACTTGAATAGAAATAGAAGGAAAATTTTAAGAGAAGACTACAAACAAAGAATGAATGCAAGTAAATAATGAACCTTACTAATAATCCCAGAGATAAAAATTAAAATAGTAATTATTACATAGTCCATCAAATTGAAATAGAGGACAATCATGTTGACAAGGCTCTAGGGACATATAACTGTCTCACACATAGCGGATAAGTTTATATTGCTTGCTGCATTTTTATAGAATAAGACAGCAAAGAACTTAAAACTGTACAAGTTCTTTGAACCTGCAAGTTTACGTCAGGAATATATTCTAGGTTATTTATTTATTTATTTATTTATTTATAAAGATTTTACGTGTTCATTTGAGAGAGAGAAAGAGAGAGAACACAAGTGGGGAGGAGCGTCAGAGGGAGAGGGAGAAGCAAAAGCCCCAGGAATCATGGAGACTGATGTTGTGCTTGATTCCAGGACCCTGAGAATATGACCTGAGCTGAAGGCAAATGCTGAACCATCTGAACCACCCAGGTGACCCTTAAGGAAGTAATTTAAATTATATTTATTTAGATATATAATTTTCATCCCAGTGTTTTTAAGAGCTCAGTGTTGAAAATCAATGTCCAACATGGAATGATTATTAAATCTATAATTATAGAATAATATACATTTACTAGAGACAACATTTCAATAATATGTCAACTGATGTGAAAACATACATTAAATAAAATAAGTATGCTAAATGAAAAAATATAATATATGAATAGCATGATCTCTTTTTATAAATGAAAATAATTTGTACCTAAAATATTTGAAAATATCTCAATTATCAATATCTATATTTATTTCTATATATAGCTAAATGTTTTAGTAGTGGCTGTACTTGGGTTATTCATATTGTGTGATTTTAAAATAGTCTTCATTAGTCTCAGTTTTATTAGTTTTTCAAAGATAGAGTATGATTTTTTAGAAAGAAAAGAAAAAAGAAATTTTACACTGGAGGAAACAAAAAATACTGTGAGCATTAAAATGTAGTACTTAACATACACAGCAGCTTGAGGTATGGGTGATTGTCAGAATCCAGTCAACTGTGTCTGGTTCATAGTTTTTTCTTGACTATAAGGATGAAGATGAAGCTTTTTCTGCATTTTAAATCCTAGTAAATAATTTTTAACTTTTTAAATTAAGGTTTCTTTGAAAACTCAAAGGATAAAGGAACACTATGTTGATTATTCAATATATAGAATATATAAATGTTATTCATCTTACTTGGTTTAATAGTTCTTTATGATTCCCTACTCCTGTAATTCTTAATATATATTATTTTCTGCCTAGATATTCAAGGGACATTGCTTGGGCCCAGATAATCTGAGAATGACATATCGTGATCATCTATTATAGGCGTGAGGATGTGAGAGATGTGAGGAATGAAGCAATAATGAGGGTTTGTGTGGGCCAATTTTTTTTTAAAATTGAGATTTAAAGAAAGCTTAAGAGAGGTGCCTGTTTCAAATAGAAGGTAACTTTAAAAGGATTGGAAGCCAAGATGCTGATATGGAGGGAACAGACTGTCCCAGTGGAACACAATGCAAACTACACCCTTATTCTTGCCAAAAAGGAAGTTGTTTCCACCTATGTAAAAGAGATTATCCTGAAAATAGATACTGCACATATTGAAAGTTTTGAGAGTAGCGGGAATGAGTTATGATTTAAAACAGAAAAAAAATTATAGGAAGCAACTATGAATTATTAGCCTACCAGCCTTGAAAATTTCCCTAGGAAATACTTTTTTGACGTTAGCCATGTAAAAAATCTTCGAGATTTGGGAGTGGGGGCAGAAGGATTATAAAAAATTGATCTTTACAGCAGTATTTTTTAGATCGTTGATATTTGGTGGCTTTTGGTGCCTGAATTCTTTTGGAGATAATTGTGGAATCAGTTTTAAAAACCTTATTAGAGGCAAATAGAAAGCATTATTAATTACTTAAGGCATTATTCTTTTAATTTTGCATTATACAATTTAAAATCATGAAGGAAAGAAAAAAATATTTTATTAGTCACTTGCAGCCCCTTTTTAAATGACAGGGGAACTTTTCCTCTGGGGCTTTAAGCAAAATATAAATTGACATCCAGTGCTGACTACCTAAAAATATGCCGTGTAATTCTCTACAAGATGTGTCCCACATTCACTTGTGTTAGTGGTGGTTTAGAAAGAAAAACAGAAAAAGTAGAATTCATACTTGATTGGGAACCCAAAAGGTAGTCTGGCTCTACCAATAACTGGATATATGGCTTAGAAAATCCCTTAACCTCCTTGAGTTCACTTTTTTCTCTATTATGTGAGAGGGTTGAATGTATTCGTAGGTGGTCCTCAGAGTTCTTGCTACTATAGTATTCTGTTTGTGTGTTCAAACACAATGATCCCCAAAGTTGATACCTTATATATTGACTTTTTCCAGCATTCTAGCAAGAATTACTTTAGAGCTAGAATTTTACAGAATATGCTATTTAAAAGTGTTTTCAATTATTTATACCTAACTGGTTTATTCAGGTTTTGAGTTGGCTTTCAGAAAGCATGAAGAAAGGTTTTTAAAGAAAGTGAATATCTGGACTGTAGAAATAGAAATTAAACAGAGGTTTAAGAATATATATTTTTGGTAGTATATCTGACTTTTACAATATCATATTGAAAGCCTTAATTGTAACCAAATAATGTTTTCTAGTCTGTGTTTAACTATACATAAAACTCAGTGGACAATTCATAAAGAGTGTAATTGACAGCTAGTAAAACCCTTGCAAAAATGAATCAGCTTTTAACTCATATTAAATTATCCTTTTCTAAAAGACTGAAAACTATAATCAAGTTCTTTCTGTGTAATTTGCTATAGATTACTACTTTAAGAAAATAACATCCTTTGTTAAAAAGGCCTTTCTGTTATTGGCTTATGGTGTCCCCTACTCCCACTGAATTAAAGCTTTCAACCTACTGTTAGATGCCCTGAGTTTTTCACCTGAAACATTTTTACAATGAGAACATAATGAATGTTGAAACTGGTATAGATTATTTAAAATAAGCTTAGATTAGCTCTCTATTGCTGCTCTTGACCTCCAGAGAGAAAAAAGAAACAAGTCTCTTAGTACAGAGGTGGAATTGTTATTAAGTTCTTTAAAGCTTAAATGGTAAGGATGAAGTGTGTAGCTTCCCACTGTTACTTTTTCTTTATTTCTTGGTTCCACT
Source organism: Mellivora capensis (assembly GCA_004024625.1). NCBI lineage: Eukaryota > Metazoa > Chordata > Mammalia > Carnivora > Mustelidae > Mellivora > Mellivora capensis. The sequence continues at coordinate 40,016 of PISX010014299.1, forward strand.
TATTAGATGAGCAAGTATGAATACTCTGACAATTATAATGTGCTCATTATATGTTACAAACATTAGAAAACAATATAATCATTGATACGTTATATGGAAGAACTATGAACTTAAAATTGCTCATTTATGCATTTATCAAAAATAATATTGAACTTTATGGGTGAATATTCTGCAGATAGAGTGTTGAAAATGCAGCCAAGTTTTCTGCCTTCATAAAGATTTGGGGATTATGGTCAGATTTTTATTATTATTATCTTTTTAGATGCTGAGGGCCTTTGACAAAATTCAGCACCCTTTCTTGGCTTTAAAGAACACTCAAAAACAAACAGACAAACAAATAAAACCCCACCACTCAATAAAATACAAATTGGTAAACCATTCTGTAACATTAGCTAAAATATTTAAACTTGCAGAAATAAGGTCAGTGTCTTACTTAATGTTGAAATATGAGAATCATTCCAACTGGTCCCCAATAAGACAAGGGTAACAGCATCTTCATCTCTGTTTAACTTCATATTGGAGGGGTTAGTCAATGAAAGCAAACAGGAAAGATAATTAGAGGCATAAGAATTGGATGGCAGGGAGTGGGGACCATTTCTTTGGAGGTGATTCCTGGAAAATCCAAAAGGATCAATGAGTAAACTAACACAAACAATAAAGAATTCAGTAAGGTACCAGGATATAACATTAGCTTACAACAGTCAAACCTTAACTAGCCAGAAGATAAAATGGTAGAGAAAATCCTATTTATGACAGCAATGACAATAACAACAAGAAAATAAAATACTTGGAAGTAGAACTAAGTGTACATATGCAAAATCTATATAAGAAAATTCCAAACCGTTCCTGGTTCGTCATAACCTGTTCTTGGATTGGATGGGCTCAACATGATAAAGATGTCATTTATGTTTAGGGTAAGAAATTGAATGTAACCAGTAAAAGTGATGGATTTTTACTCCAAGCTTAACAATTTAATTCTCATGTTCATATAGAAAATAAACATGCAAGATTATCTAGAAGAACCTGAAAGAAGAGTCAGGGGGAGTTTACATTTTCTGATATTCACAGAGCGTTAGTAATTAAAAAGTGTGATGTTAACAGAGAAGTTGGCCATGGGGAGGAAAATCTAGAAGTAGACCCAAGGACATACAGAAATTCATTAGGTTAATAGGGGAATTCTCAAATCCATGGGAAAAAATAGACTTTAAAAAATAATAGTTTTTATTTATTTTGTTTTATTTTAAATAGTGGTAACATACACATAAAATTTACCGTCTTAACCATTTTTATGTATGCAAGTCAGTAGTGTAAAGTACACTCACATTGTGCAACCAGTCTCTAGAACTCTTTTCATCTTGCAAAGCTGAAACTCTGTACTAATCTCTTCATCCCCCCAACTCCAGCCCCTAGCAACCACCATTTTTCTTTGTGTCTCTATGAATTTGATTACTCTATGTACCTTATATAAGTGGAATCATTCAGTATTTGTCTTTTTGGTGACTGGCTTACTTCACTTAGCACAATGGCCTCAGGGTTCATCCATATGGTGGTATATATCAGAATTTCCTTCCCTTTCAAGGCTGACTAGTATTCCATTGTATGTATAGACCACATTTTGTTTATTCATCCATCTATGGACATATGGGTTGCTTCTACCCTTTGGCTATTGTGAATAATGTTGCAGTGAACATGGGTGAAAAAAATTTCTTTGAGACCCTGATTTCAATTTTTTTTGGGGGGTATACATTTTATACTCCCAGCAATAGTGGATCAAGGTTGTGGTTTCTCTACCTTGTCACCAGTACTTATTACTATTTTTTTTCAGTAGTAGCCATCCTAATTGGCATGAGATGGTATCTTATTGTGGTTTTAAGTTTTCTAATGATGAGAGATGTTGAACATCCTTTCCTTTCCTTATTGACCATTTGTATATTTTCTTTGGAGAAATGACTATCTAAGTCATTCAGGTTTTCTTTGTTGTTATTGAGTTGTATATGTTCTTCATACATTCTATATACTAACCCTGTATGGATCCCTGATTTATAAATATTTTTCCCCATTTGGTAGGTTGCTTTTTCATTCTGTTGCTTGTGCCTTGATGCACAGAAGTTTTAAATTTTGAAGTAGTCTAGTTTATTTTTTTTCTTTTGTTGCCTGTGCTTTTGGTATCATATCCAAGAAATCATTGCCAAATGTGATGTCATGAAACTTTTCTACAAGGTTTTCTTTTAGGATTTTTTTAGTTTAATTCTTATGTTTAGGTCTTTGTTCCATTTTGAGTGAATTTTTGTAGATGGTGTAAGGTAAGTGTCCAACTTCATTCTCTTTTGCATGGGGAAATACAGTTTTCCCAATATTATTATTATTATTTAGATTTTATTTATTTATTTGACAGAGAGATAGCATAAGTAGGCAGAGCGGCAGACAGAGGGAGAGGGAGAAGCAGGCTTCCCGCTTTGGGAGTTTGATCCCAAGACCCTGGGATCATGATCTGAGCCAAAGGCAGCTGCTTAACCCACTGAACCACCCAGGCGCCCTTTTTCCCAGTATTATTTGTTAAAATGACTGTCCTTTCCCCATTGAATGGTCTTGTCACCTTTGTCAAAAAATCATTTGATAACATATATGAAAGTTTATTTCTAGGCTGTCTAATCTATTCCATTGTTCTATAGAACCTTATTTTCTGAATTGTTTAGCTTTATAGAAAAAATGTGAAAAAAGTACAGAGGTGCCATATATCTTCTCTGGCCCCAGTTTCCCCTATTTTTAACATTCTTGTATTAGTGCAGTTGCAACATTTGTTGCAGTTGATGAGCCAATATTGATAGATTACTATTAACTTAAGTCCATAGGTTGCATTAAGATTCATTCGTTGGGTTGTATATTCTTTAGGTTTTATAAGTTTTGACAAATGCATAATGACATATGTCCTTCGTAATAGTATCAAAAGAATAATATTGGACCCTAAAAATCTCCTGTACTGTGCCTATTTATCCCTCTCTTCCCTACTTCCCCCCGGCAACCCCTCATTTTTGTCATCTCCCTAGTTTTTCCTTTTATAGAAGGTCATATAGCTGGAATCATATAATATGTAGCCTTTTCAGATTGGCTTGTTTCATTTAGCAGTATCTGTTCAAGTTCCTCCATGTCTTCTGGTAGTTTGAATCTTTCTTTCTACTGGAAAAGATAGATTTTTAATAAGTGGTGTTGGAACAACTGGATAATCATCTAGAAAATATAGGATTCATATTGCATACCATACAGAAGAATAAACTTCAAATGGGTCATGGATCTAATTGTAGGAAAACTTTTAAAAAGGGGAAAAAAAAAGAGGAAAATCAGGGGGAAAAATGAAGCCAGACAAATACTAAAATAAAACATGAGTGAATGCATTTATAAACTGCATATAAGGAAAGCCTTTCTATGACTCAGAAGCCAGATGGAGTAAAAGAAAAGATTGATGAATTTGTAACAACATAAAAAAATTAAAGAAAAAATTTGCATGACAAAAACCACTATAAGCAAAATCAAAAGAGAAATGACACACTGGGAAAAAATACTTGCAGTGCCAGAAATAAAGGAATAGGCTCATAATATTAAAGAAGTCTTAAAAATCAAAGAAAAGACCATAACTCAGGAGAAAAATGGATAAAAGACATGAACAGACAGCTCATGTAAATGGTTATGGAAATGGCTTAGGCCTATGTGAATATGTTCGAGTTCACTCAGAATAAGACAAATGCAAATTAAAGCAGCACTTACACCGAGATACCATTTCTCATCCAATAGATTGGCAAAAATTAAAATCTTGAAAAATTTTATCAGCTGAGCTGAGGCAAAACAGGCCCTCAGTTACATAGCTGGTGTGAGTATAAGATGGCACCCACTCCGTGGAGAGAGATTTGGTAAAGTCGAGGAGAATCACCTTCCTGGCTCTGTACTTGCCCTTTCCTTCCTGTCCATGGATATTTCAATGTAATATGGGATTTCCAGCCCCAGAACCTTGAAAGTTTCCTCTGCCTACCAGCATGGTAGGCTGGAAATGCCTGTGAATATTATAATATTCTGTGGGCACAGCTGTCAGCCAGTGAGTCCTGCCCATGGATTGATGTAATTTCTCAGGTGAGATAATCTTGAAGCCTGTTCTTTGCACCATTTCCCAGAGTTTTCCTTCATGATTAAGCACCTGTCTTGTGTAGGGCACCAGGCCCCAAAGAACTTTCTTGCCTGTATTTGTGTCCCTGTCAGGAGGTCTGCTTCTGAAGAACCCAGTGTAAGACCACGTGACATGCAGCTACCCTGGGACCCAACAATCCCAAGCCCTAGAGTTTATCCTGAAAATGCATCTCCCTGAAGTGAAACGGCATACACTCAAGATTACTCACTGTGGCATTATTTGTGTTAGCAAATTAAGTGCCTAACCCTGGAAGTCTGTCTGAATGAACCATAGTATGTGTATGAAACGGATATTCTGGAGCTATTAGAAGTAAAGTGGAAGGTCTCTCTGGACAGCTATGGAGTGGTTTCCAGGGCATATAGAGGAGTAAAAAGAGAAAGTAAAGAGCATATGTGTATTATGCTACCTTCTATGCAAGAAGGACAGGAGAGTAAGAAAGTATACCTGTATTTTCTTACTTTAATAGAAAGAAACACGGTTAGAATAAACCATAAACTATTAACCATGATTCCTTGGAGAGGTAAGTGGAAAGATCAGGATGGGGTAGGATTTCTCTTAGTACATCTTCTGCTGCTGGCCAAGATGTAAAAACAGGGACTGCATTTACCCTTCTACTAAATTCATCCTCCCCACCACCCCTGTAAAAAAAAACAAAAACAAAAACAACAAAAATAAGAAATAAAACAAAAAAAGATAAAATGGAACGATTTTTCTTAAGACATGGACATAAGGCAAGGAAGGACAGTGATCCATGAGAGGGGGCAAACAAAGGAGTCAAGCCCTCTAATGGCCTCTGCTCACTTACAGGAACAATTTCTAGACCATACAGTACAGGGAAGGGCAATCTGAGTGGAGCCTGGCGACGTCCCTGAGTGGAGGAGACAGAGTTAGGAGTCTGCAGATACCAAGATGGCTGTTGTTCATAGCACAGAGCACTAGAGGGGAGAGAGCCACCCAGACGGGGTACCCTGAGGATGCATAGTGTGCCCTTCCACTGTGCAACAGCTCAGGGCATGCAAGTGAAGAAACTTGTCCAGTCTGGGAATGGAAGGATTGGTAGGAGCAGTGCTTGTTCCCATCAACCAGAGAGAGAAACCTTCTGGACTCAGAAGTGGGGAATCATTAACCCCAGATTAAGCTCCATTTTAGACCCACCTGCCAAGTCATTAATGCAAGACCTGAAAGTTTCAAACTGTGTCCAAGGAACTTAACTGTGTCCCAGAACAAAGTACAGAAGGATTATAGGAATGTTTATGTAGTTTTGGTTTTTGAATGATGTAATGTTCAAATTCTCAAATCTAAAGTTAAATTAAAGGAATGATAAAAGTGAACCAGAAAAATAAGATCAGAGAGTTGAGCTTGATGATGACATAAACACATACACATACACAAAGGCACATTTGAATTATTAAATTCAAATTATTATTAAATGTTGGGCTCCATACACTATAAATTCTCTAGAGGAAAAAACATCCAACTGCAAAGAGTTCTTGAGCCACCCCCCTTCATTAGTATTGATGTAGGCATTCTGAATTAAGTTTGTATATTGTTGGATAGAGTAAATTAGTAAATGTAATGAGAACCAGGGTTCTCAATGTAGAATGGGGAGATAGAAATATGAAATGTGTAGATGCTGGCATTTTAGAACACTATTTTGAGGCTATATTGAATCAGTGCATTTTATCCAAATGGACAAAGATTTTGGGTTGTGTCATGCAATGTGAGCGGAAGCTCCCTTTCATATATTTCCAGTAACTGAAATTGTCTTGTGTGTCTGGGTTCCACTCCCACCACCCTCTAAAAGTGACTGATGTCTGAATTCTTACTGATTTGCCCACCTAGTTCCTATTTATTTTTGATAGTTCATAAATATTCATATTGATTTTTTATTGATTTTCTATTTATTTTCATGAAACGTATTGCAATTTTTCTTCTGTGTTCTCTAGTAATGACATGTTTTTAAAAATATATGGTATAAACTCCTGGAGTTTACAAAAAATGCGACCCTCCAGGGTCAGGTACTGGGCAGTGTCCATAGCTGTTACTCAGTACATATCCATTGAGTGGAAAGTAGTAATACTTCTGCTTTTTCATCCCATTGTTATCGTATACACTACAGTGATGTTTATAACGTCTCTTTGGTTCTTTTTGTTAATCAACGATTATGTTAGGATTTACAGATAAAGTGACAATCATGATGGTGTCTATTGTTGGAAGAGTGTGGCTTTAACTACTTTTTCCACTTACAGTTCTTCAGAATCTGGCTGTGAACTTTAAAAATTAAAAAATTTTTTTTTAACTCCATATGAGTACACAGGATTTATACAATTCCCCATGGTCAGAGCACGTACACTGAGGTCAAATTAACAGTAAGACTGAAAGCACTTTATTGTTTAATGCAAAGACAGATTAGCAAAGATTAAGAAAGAGTATGAAATGTTTGTTGGCTGTTCCCGCTACATATGTGTATTTGAAATAAACTTTCAAATTTGTATTTAGAATAAAATTTCAAATTTCAAACCTTCATAGGGTGATGGGACTATGGCTCTTATTTTTAAACTATTGTTGTCAGTAGTGTTATTGAAGAGTAAATGTTGAATTAAAATGTTCAGGTTCTTATTTATTACATACATGGTAGTGTTTTAGTGTTGCATTTCACTCTAGATTTTTAACAGATCCAGATGATTTTTCTCAGTTGTAGGCATTCCAACCATGGGAGCTAGTTTGGAAGCTTATTCTGCTTCTCCCTGAACTTGCTCTCTTTAGCAGTGAGAGAGCCCATTCTGATTATTAGCCACCTCTAAATGATGGACTGTCACACTTCATTCTGTCTCCAAGTTTAACTCTCTCATTCTTCTGAACATTGATGTTTAGTTCTGCTTTTTGAAATGATTCAGTGTCATTTTCCTTATTTAAAAAAAAACACCTTTATTGATGTATCATTCACATACCATACAATTTCCTGATTTAAAGTATACAATTCAGTGGTTTTTGTATTAAAAAATTCGCAAAACCATCACTACAATCTAATTTTAGAGCATTTTCATCACTCCTTGAAGAAATCCTATACACGTTAGCAGTGAATCCCCATTTCTACCCATCAACCCCTGTCCTAGGCAACTACTAATGTACTTGGTGTCTCTACTGATTTGCTTATTCTGGGCCTTTCATATAAATGGAATCAAATAAGACAGGGTCTTTTGTGACTGGATTCTTTCACTTAGTATAATGTTTTCTAGTTTCATCTGTATTGTGGTATATATTAGCATTTTATTCCTTTTTTATGGCTTAATAATCCATTGTGTGGTTATACCACATTTTATGTATTAATTCATCAGTTAGTAGACTTCTGGATTCTCATATTTTGGCTATTCATGAATAATATTGTGATGAATATTGGTATATAAGATTTTCTATGCATGTATGTCTTCATTTCTCTCAGTTCATTTATCTAGGAGTAGAATTTCTTGGTTATATGGTGATTCCATGTTTAGGTTTTAGAAAAGTGGCCAGACTTTTCTAAAGAAATTGCACTACTCTCATTCCCAGGTGTAATGTGGGAATCCATTTTCTCCACATATTCTCCAGTGCTTGTTAATGTCCATCTTTCTGATTTTTGCCGTCCCAGTGGGAGAGAAGTACTACACATTTGAGTCGCATTTCCCTAATGACTGACGATGTTGAGTACCTTTTCATGTACTTGTCGGCCATTTGTATATCTTCTTTTGAGAATTGTATCTTCAGGTCCTTTGCCCATTTTTACTTGGGTTATTTATTTCTTACTGAGCTATAAGATTACATAAGTTATAAGTTATATAAGAATTCTTTATATATTCTGGATATCAGTCTCTTCTTATTAGATAGGTGATTTGAAAATACTTTTTCTCATTCTGTTGACTGCTGAGAGTATCATTTTTTTTCTAAACTTTTTAGCCCTCATAGCTCTTCAAATATTTAAAGATTACTAATCTGTGACTTGCACAGTGCTCATCTCTAGAAGGTCTTTGGCAGAGGTTTATGAGTAAGTTAATTATATAGCTTCACTGGCCTTCTTGGCCTACTAACCACACTAAATGTTCTTCATTCCTCAGTTGAGTGTCAAATCCTGCCATCTCTGACTAAGCATGGGGATAGCCATTCTCTGGAAGTCTGGTCATCTGTGCTTGTCCCTTACTGAAGAGTGTGATGCTCCAAACTGGATTTCTTTTTTTTTTAAATGTATTTATTTGTCAGAGAGAGAGAGAGCGAGCACAGGCAGAGTGGCAGGCAGAGGCAGAGGGAGAAGCAGGTTCCCTTCCGAGCAAGGAACCGGATGTGGGACTCGATCCCAGGACACTGGGATCATGACCTGAGCCGAAGGCATCTGCTTAACCAACTGAGTCACCCAGGCGTCCCCCAATCTGGATTTCTGATACATTATCCCTAGTGTGGGTGCACTGGAACCATGACCTCCTTCGAACTTTTGACACAATTTTTTTTTGTGTGTTTTGTGGTTTTTTAAAGATTTTATTTATTTATTTGACAGACAGAGATCACAAGTAGGCAGAGAGGCAGGCAGAGAGGAAGGGAAGCAGGCTCCCTGCTGAGCAGAGAGCCCGATGTGGGGCTCAATCCCAGGACCCTGAGATCATGACCCTAGCCGAAGGCAGAGACTTTAACTCACTGAGCCACCCAGGTGTCCCTTGACACTGCTTTTGTATTCATGTTTTCTATTTTCTACCTTTTAATGCAACTCTTTTTTTTTTTTTTTTTGCAAATAAATGAGGTGTAATATTACCTTGAAATAACAGATCTATGCAATGCAAAGTATGTCTTTAAGTTTAAGAAGGATCAGTATATGAGTAAAGAAGACAGGGCATCAGCTTTGACTAAAGCTCATATGACAAGACCTGGGTTTTTCAGTTAGCCCATTAGCTATAATCTATTTGTAGGACCAAGATGTACTCTGATTTCATTTTGTTTTGTTGTTGTTGGAGGTTTCTTGATGGTTTTATTCATTCATTCATTCACTTATTTATTTAAAATTCAAGTTAGTTAACATATAGTGTATTATTAGTTTCAGGAGTAGAATTTAGTGATTCATCGGTTGCATATAATACCCAGTGCTCATTCCATCAAGTGTCCTTAATGCCCATCACCCAGTTACCCATCGCCCCACCACTTCCCCTCCATCAGCCCTCAGTTTGTTCCCTAGAGTCAAGAGTCTCTTATGGTTTACCTCTCTTTGTTTTATTTTATTTTTCCTTCCCTTCCCTGATGTTTGTCAGTTTTGTTTCTTAAATTCCACATAGGAGTGAAATCATATGATATCTCGATGGTTTTATTTTTAATAGGGAGCTTAGTATCAGTGAGAGCTGTCAAAAGATTAAATGAGTGATTTGAAAAGTGCCGAGTTCCCTGTCATTAAGAATATGTAAGCAGAGACTGGGTGAACACTGGTCAGAGAGATGATAGAAGGGATTCTAGAATGGAAGGGACTATGGCTGAGTAACTTTTAAGACCAGCTTCTTTCTCCTCTAATTGTATTACATGCCAAAGATATTTATGAGAAAACCTAATTCATTTTGAGTTTGTGTGAATTCTGAGATTATACTTCCAATTTATTTTTTTCACTGGATACTTTTAACCTCAAAAGATTGCTTTTATTTTTTTTCCCTAAATTTTTTTGGCTTGTAAGGAAAATATGCTGTCTTTAGTATTAATCCTTAATGAATTTACGTGTATACTCAGATAAATTTTGCTTAGTTGGGTATTCTTACTTTTTTTGTCAAGTTTCACAGCTGTATTTAGTATAGTCTTTTGAGAGACAGCCAAGTAGCTGGTTTTTTGTAGCAATCCAATAGCATGTCAAATTTGAATTTATGTTGGAAAGCTGTTTTGCAGACATAGAAGTCCAAATAAACAGCCAAATTACCATTTCTCCCCAATTTGGATGTGGGAAACTGAGTATGTGTTTGGCTTTTATTTCTAGAATAACTTGAGAATGGATAAATAGGTTTTCCAGCGTGCTGTTAAACATTTGCAATTTTTCAGCAAATCCAAATGTGAGAAATTTAACCCCAAAGAATTACGCTAAGTGGTTGAAACATATCTATTACTTAAGATCATCTACTGTGTGCCACGTGTTTTACAAATGTACTCCCTGCAGTAGCACTGTAGCCGTTATAATCATTTCTCCATTCTGGGCACTGCAATCGAGGGCATCAGAGTTTAGGGTAATTTGGTCCATGTCACAGAATCAGGAAGCGTGAGTAACAAATTAGGGTTTAGAACCCTAATCTTGTCTCCAGTCACAGGTCTTTTGTTTTAAGACTTCTTTAAGTTCTTCCAGTTTCACTTCTTCTGTACCATAATATGAGATGATCCTTCACATTCACATATTTTGGTATTTAAAAATACTGTTTCTAAATCATATTACAGTATTTCAGTGGGTCTAATTATTCTGTTGTGGTTTTTTTTTTTTTTTAAAGACTATTTAACACCCAAAATAGCGACATATCTTTTAGTTGATGGAAACAGGAACATTTATTTCTGCCCTGGACTGCTTCTGAATCCCACCTCAATTTAAATGTATATTTGTAGGTAAAAAAAAAACCACAAAGGATCATGAAGAAACTAGTTATTAGTTGCTTTTGAAAATCAGTTTCCCTTCAGCTTTCTGTGTGGGGTATTCTTGAATGAAATGCCTTAAACTTTGTTGTACATCAGAGAAATGGAGAAACTTACATATGGCTTAACTTTATTCCCAGAGGACTTTGCAAGTTGCTTGCGTTGTACCTGGTTCTAAGAAGTAGATGGTCATCACAAAGTAAATTACAGAATCAGGCTCGAGGCTGGGCCCTGGGTGTAGTATTATCTGCTTCCCCATTTTCCCTTTATTCTTTAATTTTGTGCTATAGGCAGAATTTCTATTGCACTTAAAAAGAGTATCTGTTTTGTAGTAAGGCTGACAGAAAATCAAACAGTAAGAACATTCAAAAGAATATGGTCAAGGTGGAGTTCCTGCCAGAAGGAAGAAGTGCCATGCATTGAAGTAAAGCAATTAAAAATGATCTTGGGACTCTCCGTTTTACTTTCCTTGCTGCTTGTTCTAAAACTGTTTGTTCTAAGTGTGTTTTTTTTTTCTTTTCTTGTCCCAAAGCACACATTTGATTTTATTATTTAAGTTATTATCCCAATTAGCTGCTTTGGTTTTTTGTTTTGTTTTGTTTTAGATACCTCTAACTTTATAGGTATTTAAAACCTTTAACCACATAGAATCATGTAAAGCTAACCTAATTTTAAAGCCCAGTCTCTTTTTTATCTTAATGATAAAATAATGAATTAACATTAAGCTTTGGACCTTGAAGTTATCTCTTATGTACTTAATGAAAAATAGATACTTGGGCACGAGGGTGGGGCGGGGGGGAAGCTTAGTAGGTCAAGTGCTCGGCTCTTGATTTCAATTCAGGTGATGATCTCAGGGTCCTGATATTGAGCCCAATGTCAGGCTCCCACCCTTAACGTGGAGTCTGCTTGAGATTCTCTCTTTCCCTTTGCCTCTGCCCCTCCTCCTACTCATGTGTGCATTCTCTCTCTCTCTCTCAACATAAATAAATAAAATCTTTAAAAAAATAAATATTCTAAACATACTGTAATGCTTCTATGAAATACCTTTCATGTGTCAGTACCTTTCAATTTTTGTGAAAAAAATTTTCTGCTTTGACCCTAATCTTTATTATGCCTGGAACCTCACTATAACATTAGGTTATAGTTGTGTGGATGTGAAGACCCCATTATCATAAATACTTGGCTCTTATATAATAAGATTTGTTTTGTAAGGACTGAGAAAGCACACTCAAAATTATGCTGAAACATGTAACTTTAAAGAATCTTTATTTCCAGGTTATTGAGAATATGTCACCACGGGATGATTGATGATAGAAATTAACCGTGTCATGTTCACTTTTCCTCTTTTGAGCATTTAAAACCTATTTATTTAGAAATTTGCTACATAAATTATTTTCTTTAGCTGTTTGAGTCTTTAAACTGCCAGTCATTTCTATTTTAGTTCCTACCTTACCTCCCCACGTTATAAATTTCTGTTTTTATGGCAGAGAAATATGTGTCTTCCCTTAAACCAGACAAATTAGAGACGTGAATATGCTTCGTACCTATAAACTAAGTAAACACCTGTATTGTTACTGGAAATCCACATGATTATATTTTGGATGATATATAGTTTAGCAGTTCTATATCACTCTTCATTCAAATTTAGGCAGGTAATTAAAAGTCATTTATTTATCTGCTATTGTATTACTCAGTGAATTTAAAGTGCAAAATTTCTCTAGCAGTATCTCATAGTAAATTCTTCCTGTTAAGGCAAATGATTGTGGAGCTAGAAACATCCCCCCCCACACCCGGTTGGGGGCAGGGCTAGGGTTGCTTGCAAAGCCTATTTAGAAGTCCAAAATCCTACAAATCTCTTGAGACAGTTTCACTCCACTGACATCTTGATTGCACTTTGCATCACACAAAATACCGTGAGACTTTTTCTGTAAGGGTTCTGACTTTCCCCTTTATCATAATTGTGGAGTGTCACATTGGTCTGATGGAGACAGATTCAGAGCAGTCGTTGATTGGAAGCTCTTGATGAAGACAGGGAGTTCAAACACAGCGCTGCATGGAGATTCAACTGCGAACATCACTCATCTATCATAATTGAACAAATGGAAAAGATCAAGACAGCCTGCCATCCATCATATCCATTTAACTGTACTCCAGAGTGGATTACATTGTATTTAACAACTTCTATCGTACAGGATTTGCACACTCTAAAAGGGACTAATGGTTCTTCATCAAGCTTTTGCTTTCTGTTTATCAGTGTGAGATTTTGAAATTTGTTCCCCGACACTCAATGTCTAGTAAATTCTTTTCAAAGTCTTCATGGCCCTCAACTTCCCCCAACATTCTATTTTTCACAGAGTATCAATTTAGTAGAAATAGCAGTGGAAATGCATTCTTAGGATATAAGGGTATAAAAATAGTCGCTTATTCTTAAATAGCTATGTTCTGAATTGAAATCAGCTTGGTTGGTATAGCAAGTATTAATTTGGAGCCTGTAAAGAAACTTTAAGAGGTATTTTTTTTTAGGAACACAGAGCCCTAGAATTTACAGAGCACCTAAAGATCTCTTCCAGTGCCTTTAGTCCAGAGTTAGGAAGACTGGGAGGTAAATGAATGTCTTAGGCTTTTCAAAATCATCTGCAGTAGTACTGGGATAAAAATGCAGGTTTCCTGACTTCCAGGGATAGCCTTTCTTTTCATCCCCACCATACGTCTTCATTTATCAATTCTACATGGATTCTGTGAACCTCAAGTCTTATCGGTATCTTGGGGGATTTAAGGGTGGGGGGAAGGATGGTCATGGTGAGAAGTAATGTGACTCTAAAAACTTCATACCATCAATGTTGAGTTAAAGAGGAAATATGTGGTAACAAGAAAAGGAATGGAGAAAACTCTTTGTTCTTGCTT
>PISX010014300.1:0-53336 GCA_004024625.1 Mellivora capensis
TTCATATGCCCGTGGCAAGCCCATGTTATTTCCTTTGCTTCTGAGTGCCTGGCTATAAACAAGAGGTTCCCAGGACACCCTCAGTTAATTTGCTAGAGCGACTCAAAAAGACATCTTTGTGTTCTCCACAGTTAGGAAGTGTGGGGAGCTATGAGCCAAGAACTGTGGATGAAGGCTAAAAATAAATGAAAATATGAAATATTTGGTATTTGATATATTAAAAATTTGGTCATGACCAAATATATATTTCTTATAAATCACAACATTGCAGTAGTGAACCCCAAACAAACTTGATTAGCAGGTATGGAAAGCTCTAAATTTCCAGCCACAGGTTATTCTGCTTCCCAAGCAGCAGAGGTGGGTTCAGACTCTTCCACCTGATCCTGGGTGGACAGCCAGAAAGAATGCTTCTCTGTTCTCAGCTGTTCACATTTTCATCTTATCTCATCCTTATCCCCCTTCTTGCTGCTGCTTCATCTCCCTCTGCCTCTCTTTCTAAACTTCCATTTCATACTTGGAGAACCTGAGGCCTTTCTGGTTGATGGTTCAGGGGTTCGGTCCTCAACTGATTTGAGTTAATGAACCACAGTTCTGCAAATGCTCGATTTACTTCATCTCTCTTAATCTCATACCTTTGGGCCTATGTTTAATTTGACCCTTGAAAAGTAGCTTTGTGGTTTTTATCTTTAGAAAAGATAAATAAAATAATAATAATAATAAATAAAAGTTAAAATAGCAGTGTTTTTGTTTCCAAAACCAGATGGCTCTTTTCTCCCAATTTAGATTCACTCTGTAAAGAGCACTGTGCTTTGGATAATTAATCACTTTTGTATCTACCCAACTCTACTTAATTCTCTATTAAATTTATGTTAATTATAAAAATACCTGTTCTGAGTGGAAAAATATGTAAACAGTAGAGAATATAATGAAGTGAACCTGCTGTTTCTCAGTCCTGTGCCACTGAGAAAGCTGTTGTTAACTGGTCAGTGTGTATCTTTCTGGGAAATTAAATGCATAGCACAATGTACATGTCGTGTTCCCCATCCTTTCTACCCAGATGTGCTCATGATACAGGCACTGTTAGATATACTATTAAAAAAACAAAATTCAACTGAGCATATCTGAAGCATATCTGAACTGGCTTTATTATAAAACAGTTCACAAATTGGGCAGCATTCTACCTAGCAGGTAGAAAGGCTCCCTGAGGAGTTGTACAACTGAAAGATTTTTTTTTATAGGAAGGAGGGTGGGGTAAGAATGTGATAGGCAAGATCACCTTCCCACAGGGGGAATGACAGGGTGTCTTATTATGCAGATGACCGCTTCTAGCCTTTGGTGGTTGGAGAAAGCCCACGTTGACAGATTACCTCCTTTGTGCTTATCAGAAAATTCCTGACTTAGGGTTAAGACTACATTTCTGGAGGAGGTCGAAACTGCAATTAGCTTAGGTATTAAGCCCCGGTTTGGTGACTGGGCCTGGTGCAAGAAACACCATTTTGGGCCTCTGGTTTTCTTTTTTTTATTTGACAGAGAGACAGTGAGAGAGGGAACACAAGCAGGGGGAGTGGGAGAGGGAGAAGCAGGCTTCCCACTGAGCAGGGAGCCAGTGTGTGGGGGGGAGAGGTGGTGGGGGATCCATCCCAGGACCCTGGATCATGACCTGAACCGAAAGCAGATGCCCAAAGACCAAGCCAGGGTGACGCCCCTCCCCTTTAAAAAAATTTTGGTTTTCTTTCTAACAATCTCCATCAATTTTGTTTCCTGAAATCATGAACTTTTAGAAAACTCCAGGATTTAGGTCCTTTGGTAGCTGTAAGGTACTGCCCATGTCACTTCTCTGAGTCCTTTTTTTTTTTTTTTTTTTTTAAGATTTTATTTATTTATTTGTCAGAGAGAGAGGGAGAGAGAGTGAGCGAGCACAGGCAGAGTGGCAGGCAGAGGCAGAGGGAGAAGCAGGCTCCCTGCCGAGCAAGGAGCCCGATGTGGGACTCGATTCCAGGACGCTGGGATCACGGACCTGAGCCGAAGGCAGCTGCTTAACCAACTGAGCCACCCAGGCGTCCCTCTGAGTCCTTTTCATGAATGAGGACATTTGGTTTAGATAATCTCCAAATGCTTCTTGGCAGTACAACTCTCAGATGTTTTTATTTCAACCTTTTTTTATTTCTACTTGTACCCAGTCATTATCCTGTTTTTATTTCTTTTAACTCTTAACATATTTAAAAATTTAAGCTAGTTTAAGATTGATTTTGCTAAATAGGGTTGGAATAGTGTTTAAAAAAAAAACAACAACACCCTTGGGGCACCTGGGTGGCTCAGTGGGTTGAAGCCTCTGCCTTTGGCTGGGTCATGATCCCAGGGTCCTGGGATCGAGCCCCGCATTGGGCTCTCTGCTCCATGGGGAGCCTGCTTCCTCCTCTCTGCCTGCCTCTCTGCCTACTTGTGATCTCTGTCTGTCAAATAAGTAAATAAAATATTAAAAAAAAAAAAAAACCCAAATTCCGCCGAGTAAATTTGACGATCTAACTGGCTTTATTCAACGATTCATGCATTAGGCAGCATCCCAACTAGCAAATAGAAAAGAGTGATAAAGAGCTACAGAAAAGGAAAGGTATTTTTTTTTAATATCTGATGATATAATTTTTTTTTTCAAAATTTTATTTAAATTCTGGTTAAAGTGTAATATTAGTTTCAGGTATAAAATTTAGTGATTCATCACTTATATAAAATACCCAATTCTCATCACAAGTACCCTTCTTAAAATCTTTTTTTTTTTTTTAAGATTTTATTTATTTATTTGACAGACAGAGATTACAAGTAGGCAAGAGAGGCAGGCAGGGAGAGAGAGGAGGAAGCAGGCTCTCCGCGGAGCAGAGAACCCGATGTGGGGCTCGATCCCAGGACCCTGGGATCATGACCTGAGCCGAAAGCAGAGGCTTTAACCCACTGAGCCACCCAGGCACCCCATGTTTTTTGTTTTTTTTAAAGATTTTATTTATTTATTTGAGAGAGAGAAAGAGAGAGAAGCAAACTCCCTGCTGAGCAGGGAGCCTGACGTGGGACTTGATCCCGGGACTCCAGGATCATGACCTGAGCCAAAGGCAGTTGCTTAAACAACCAAGCCATCCAGGCATCCAACAAGTGCCCTTCTTAATACCCGTCATCTCCATTCAGCCCATTCTCCACCCATTGCCCCTCCACAACTCTCAGTTTGTTCTCTGTGGTTAAGAGTCTGTTTCCTGGCTTTCCTCTCTCTTTTTTTTTTTTCTCCTACATTCATTTCTTTTGTTTCTTAAATTCCATGTATGAGTGAAATCATATGGTATTTGTCTTTCTCTGATTAACTTATTTGGCATAACACAATACTCCCTAGCTTTACCCACATTGCTGCAAATGGCAAGATTTCATTCTTTCTTTATGACCAAGTAATATTCCAGTGTGTGTGTGTGTGTGTGTGTGTGTGTAATCTTCTTGATCCGTTCATCAGGCAATGGACACGAGCTGTTTCCATAATTTGGCTATTGTTGATAATGTTGCTATAAATACTGGGGCGCATGTATCCTTTTGAACCAGTATTTTTGTATCCTTTGGGTAAATACCTAGTAATGCAATTGTTAGATTATAGGGCAGTTCTATTAACTTTTTGAGGAGACTCCATACTGTTTTCCAGAGTGGCTGTACCAGTTTGCATTCCCACCAACAGTGTAAGAGGGTTCTTTCTCTACATGCTTGCCAAGACCTGTTGTTTCCTGTGTTGTTGATTTTAGCCATTCTGACAGGTGTGAAATGATATCTCATTATAGTTTTGATTTGTATTTCCTTGATGATGAGTGATGTTGAGTATCTTTAGTCATCTGGATGTCTTCTTTGGAAAAATGTCTATTCATGTCTTCTGCCCATTTTTTAACTGGATTATTTGCTTTTGGGGTGTTGAGTTTTATAAGTCCTTTATATATTTTGGATGCTAACCCTTTATCAGATATGTCATTTGCAAATGTCTTCTCCCAGTAGATTCTTCAGTAGATTGCCTTTTAGTTCTGTTGATTGTTTCCTTCGCTGTGCAGAAGCTTTTCATCTTGACGAAGGTCTAGTAGTTCATTTCTGCTTTTGTTTCCCTTGGCCTCTAATAAGAAGTTGCTTTGGCCAATGTCAAAGACATTACTGCCTGTGTTCTTCAGGACTGTTGTGGTTTCAGGTCTCATATGTAGGTCTTTTATTCATTTTGAACTTATTTTTGTGTATGATGTAAGAAAGTGGTCCAGTTTCATTCTTTTACATGTTGCTGTCCAGTCAGAAAGAGAAAAGTTTTTATTTTTTAATTTAATTTTATTTTTTAAAGGATTTTCTTTATCTATTTGAGAGAGATAGGGAGAGAGCGTGAGCAGGAGGAGGGAGTAGATTCTCCACTGTGCAGAAAGCCCAACCATGGAGCTTGATCCCAGGACTCTGGGATCATGACCTAAGCCAAAGGCAGACACTTAACAGACTGAGCCACCCAATTGCCCTGAAAGAAAAAAGGTTTTTAAGGAAGTTACAAACAAAAAAGGGATTACTTAGAGCAACGCACTTTCCTTTGGGGGACAAAAAGGGTCTTACTAGGTGAATTACCACCTCATTGGTGCTTACCAGGAAATTCTAGGCTGACCAATTAAGATTGTATTACTGGGGATGTTTGAAACTATAATCAGGTATGTATTAAGCCCCAGTTTGGTGACATGAACCTAGCACAGGTGACTCTATTTTGGGCCTTTGGTTTTGTTTTTAAGAATAGAAATTGGATTTCAGTATAATTCTGTTCAGTAGAATTAATGACTAATTTTTTACATTGCATTCAGAGTTTCCCTAAGTACCACCTTTGCTTTGCATTCTTAGAAGCCACTTTGATTTCTTTAATGTTCATGTTTGAATGTGATTTTCCTTTTCAACAGACATAACAAGAGGAAGAGATTTTTTGTTGACCCTCGTTGCCACCCACAGACAATAGCTGTCGTCCAGACTCGAGCCAAGTAATTAATTTCAATCATATTTTGAACTCAAGGATAATATATATCATACTCACCTCTGTTGTTTCTCTCTGTTACTTTCAAACTGATTGGAGGTGAACCTGGTTTACATTGAGGTTTTTCAGTTTTACTTTCCCTCCCACTGTCTTCCTGAGATCTTGCCTCGTAAGTAAAATGTGTGTCAGAATGGAAAATATAGAAGTAGCTTTAGTTGCCTTTGCTTTATATTGAGTAACCATGTTGTTTGTTTTCTTTTTTTAAAAAGAAAATTGAAAATACTAAAATAATTTCAGCAATGTTCTGGAAAGCTTGAAAAGTAGGGGGAAAATGGAATTCTCACACAGTTAGAATTTAGTGTATACTACTGCAAACATAGTTTATAGGGAATCCAAGTAAAACCTAGGTGTGGTATGATAGAGACAAAAACAAGCACACTGTTTTAGTTTAGTGCTGTAATCAGATAAACACAGCACAACTGTCCCTGGCCGGTATAGTTGTTTGCTTTCTTCTTAAAAGAACTGGGCAATATTATATTCCCCAACCCCAAACCACCATCCCTTCAGAAGGGGTATTCTCACATAGAATTGGAACTGGATGGTTAAGAAAGGTCTTTCTCTTTGTCTTATTGATGGTTTTCCATTCACCTAAAACTGATTCCAGGTGAAAGTGGTGACTGCTGTCTGAAGTTGGGTTCTTTAGTCCTAGGAAGCCATGTTCCTGACCCTTTTAGGAGCAGGTTCTAGCAGGAAAGGAGGAATGGGAGTGGTAAGGGTAGAGGAGAGAAACAGAAGCCAAGCTGTTGGAAGCACTTGAGATGGTGTGAAGCTCTGTTAACAATGAAAGGTCAGGTGTGAGATGGGCACACGCACGTGTGTGTGTGCCTGTATGTGTGTGTGTGTCAGGATGAGGTGGGGTGGGGGACAGTGAGGAAGGACATGGAATATGGACACTATATCACTGAAAATAAATTGTAAAGGATTTTTATCTTCTCTTGAAAATCAAAAGCATGATTGCTCTTTGTCTTCTGTCTTTCCAGATACAATGGCATTCTCATTGAGCTGAAGTTACCCCATGAAATGGACTTCAGTGGAAAAGATGTTAGTGGAGTGCTCTTCCAGTATCCAGACACTGAGGGGAAGGTGGAAGATTTCACAGAGCTTGTGGAGAGGGCCCATCAGACTGGGGTAGGCAAATCTCTCCTTGTGGGGGTCCACGGAGGTGTGTCCCAACTTTGAATTAATGATTTTAATGCATCTTAGTTTCTATACCTGTATCACCTAGAATGTTAAATTCTATCCTTCCTGCCTTTTTTCAAGTTTATTTTGTTCATTAATTCCTGGCACTCAGTAATTTTTTTTTAAAGATTTTATTAATCTGAGAGATAGAGAGAGGGAGAGAGAGAGCATGAGGAGGGGGAGGAGCAGAAAGAGAGGGATAAGCAAGCCCCCTGCTGAGTGAGGAGCTCAATGTGGGGCTTGATCCCAGGACCCTGAGATCATGACCTGAGCTGAAGGCAGATGCTTAACCGACTGAGCCACCCGGGTGCCCCTTTGTAAATATTTTTGAATGAATCAGTGAGTAAATGGAATTCACCAGGTATGAAACAACCCTGTCTGTCTGATTATATTGAACATAATTTACTACTCTCCAACTGCTCTCAGGGAAAGGTGACAATTAACCACCACTTTGTCTCTTGTGTCCTATCTAGAGCCTGGCCTGCTGTGCTACTGACCTTTTAGCTCTGTGTATCTTGAGGCCTCCTGGAGAGTTTGGGGTGGATATTGCCCTAGGTAGCTCACAGAGGTTTGGAGTGCCACTGGGCTATGGTGGACCGCATGCGGCCTTTTTTGCTGTTAGAGAAAGCTTGGTGAGGATGATGCCCGGGAGAATGGTGGGGGTAACAAGGTAACACAGCTCATGTTTCTCCACTTTTTGATTGTGCTTATTGTTTTCCCTGTCTCATCTGATTACAAAAGTTGTTGATTTTTCTCTGAATTTAATCGGGCCATGCACAATAACTTACAGCATATTGGTATTGAAGTCATATAAGTTAATTTAATTAGGTTGACAAAAGCATTGAAAGACTGGGCATTTTAGGTGTGTGTTATATCTAACCACTTTCATTCTCAAAAGCATTATCATGCCACACAGTTAGGTAAAAGACATGCACAGTAAGAGATTACCATGTACACACTGTTATCTACATTATTTCATAGAGGTCTGCTACTTGTTTTTTCTGGTAATTTCTAAATGTACTCTCTCAAGTGCTTCTCATTGATATACCTCCTCAGATTAAGAATTTAGATGAATGTCATGATTATTACTGGGGAAATTTAGCATGCTCTTTTAGACCTTTCATTGAAGCTGGACTTATTAGCCTAAGTGAATAGTCTATATTAGTGAATAATTTGAATTTTTGAAAAGCAGCTTACCACATAATAGCAAGAGGCACCTCACTTTTTAGTGTAAAAATAGCTCCCTGCAGAGCAGAGAGCCTGATGCGGGGCTCGATCCAAGGACCCCGAGATCGTGACCTGAGCTGAAGGTAAAGGCTCAACCCACTGAACCACCCAGGTGCCCCAGTTTCTTCAAGTATTCTTATATTTGCTTCTTTCAGTGATGTATCTTTACCAGGCGAAATGAAGCAGAAAATTTTCTAATTAAAAAGAACTTAATATATTGTTGTCTGCTGATTTTTTTTTAAAGATTGTATTGAATTGTCTGGGAGAGAGAGCACAAGCAGTGGGAGAGGCAGTCAGAGGGCGAGCAGGCTCCCCACTGAGCAAGGAGCCCGATGTGGGGCTCGATATCAGGACTCTAGGATCATAATCTGAGCTGAAGGCAGATGTCTAACTGACTGAGCCTCCCAGGCATCCCATCGCTGATTTTTTTTTTAAAGATTTAATTTATTTATTTAACAGCACAAGCACAGGGAGCAGCAGGCAGAGGAGGGGAAGAAGCAGGCTCCTTGCTCAGTGGGAAGCTTAATGTGGGGTTCCATCTCAGGACCCTGGGATCATCCATGACCTGAATTGAAGGCAGACACTTAACTAACTGAATCACCCAGGACCTCCTTTCTGCTGATTTAAAAAAAATTTTTTTATTTTAGTTATTTATTTGACAGAGATAAAGAGAGAACACATACAGGGGAGCAGCAGGCAGAGGGAGAGGGAGAAACAGGCTCACCACTGAGCGGGGAGCCAGATGCGGGGCTTGATCCCAGGACTCTGGGATCATGACCTGAGCTGAAGGCTGACACTTAATGGCTGAGCCACCCAGGTGCCCCATATCTGCTGATTTTTGTATTGAATTTCTTATCTTTCTGAAAAATGGACCCCAGAGCTTGATGAAATAAAGGGTAGGACTGTTGAATCTTTCTTTTTTTTAATTTTTAAATTATGTTATTTTTAAGATTTATTTATTTGTCCGAAAGAGAAGAGAGAAGAGAGCACAAGCAGGGGGAGTGGCAGGCAGAGGTAGAAGCAGGCTCTCCACTAAGCAAGGAGCCCAACTCCAAACTCAGGACTCTTTATTAAAGATTTATTTATTTATTTATTTGAGAGAGAGAGAAACATGAGTGGGAGGGACAGAGGGAGAGTGAGAGAGAATCTCAAGCAGACTCTGAGTGAGGAGCCCTACTCAGGGCTCGATCCCACAACCCTGATTGTGACCTGAGCAAAAACCAAGAGTCAGTTGCTTAACCAACTGTACTACCCAGGTGCCTCTATCCAAATTCTTAATTATATTAGGAAAGAAGGAAAATTTTTCTTAGAGATAAGTGGTAAGATTATTAATATTCTTTTTTTAAGTTCTTAAAATCCAAGTAACATACAGTGTAATACTAGTTTCAGTTGTACAATTTATTGATTCACCACATTCTTTTTCTTTGTAGCAGTACAGTTGCTTTAGATTCTAGCGCAGAAGTTGATTCCTTTGTCAGATATTTCCCTTTCTTTCTGTGTCCGCCAAGATGCTTAAAATGAAATTTAATTTTCTATTGAATCCTCATTCACCATCATTATATTAGTCTGGGTAATTCCTGGGAAGTTTCCTTTCAAGGTTGCTAGTCTTATTGTATATATCTCAGTTCCTCCCTCAGAGTATATACTAAAAATTATTAGTCCTATTTAAAACAGGATGGCTTAGGAATTGTTTATGCCTTGCAGCCAAATACATTTTCTGGGTTCCTTTCAAGCTGGGAAGGAAAGAAATAGGTCCATTTGTGACTACCCTTGGTACTATGATCATATGTATTAACTAAGTATTTTATTCTCGGACCAGAGATGCCACTGGGAAAGAAGTGTATCGTCTTGCTCTTCAAACCAGGGAACAGCACATCCGGAGAGACAAGGCTACTAGCAACATCTGTACAGCTCAGGTAGATCACATGCCTGCCTTGCCCACTGAATCGTTTAGAATCTACAGAAATGAGCTGCTCATGTGTTCACTCAGTTGTTCTTTCATCTCTTTACCACCTACTGGCCAGTGTTTGCATCAGAAATGGTGTGATCTTACGGGTAGAGAAGCCCTGTAGTCTTGTCAGAACCAAAATATAATGTATTTTCCTGCAGCTCTATGTACGAATATACTTGATACTTCAGTGTTTCTAGCGTTCTTGGCCATTGGGCCAGGTCCATTATGGGTGGCATGCGATTGGGCACTTTCCTTAGGGTTGAAATGGAAGCACTCTAGGAATGTGGCGAGGAAGGCAACATGACTATTCTTGAGGGGTGATGAAGATTGACTGGTGGTGGTTGTGGGGTACTCTTGCTGGGGACTCAGGATAAGCATTCCTGAAAGGATGGGATAAAAGAGGAGGAGCTTCCTAAGTTCCTGATGATTTTGGAAGGTGCCCAGGGTTCATGTCAGAGGGAGTAGTGTTTGAGACCAGGCCAGTTTCTGGGCTTAGGTGGAGGATTCTTCCTGAGCAACCAGTCCATTCTAGGTCCATCTTCTCCTTCAGGGTGAGAGAAAGAGCTCTCTTCGACACCTCAGTGGGCAATACAGTGCTTTTTTCTCTTAGGGCATTGGCTCAAAGCACCACCACCAGGTTTTAGAAAGACTCTCCAGGGGCAGTAGATGATAAGATCTTATATTTGGTTCTATAGCCTTTGGTCTTTGGACTAGTTTCCTCAGTAGGTTGTCTTGTCTTATTGCCTCAAAAAGGTGGCTGCTGCTTTTTAGTTAGTTAAGAGCTCTTCTATTATCACAGGAAGGAGCCAGCTGTCAAGAGTTTTTCCTCTGTTGATAACAAATTGAACTTTATATGATGCTATTACTTTCTGTAGTTTACCCCTCATTTGTTGAATTCCCTGCTTGCATATTTCACCATCCTTTGCAACTACTTATTGTTCCTCATTGTTCTGCTCATGTACTTGCAAAAGATATCTGTCTGATTATAAATGCATTAAGGGGTTTTCTGCTTCAATGTTTGGAATTAATTTTACAGGTGAACTTGGGCTGAACAAAGGTCTCCATCTTTTTCAGCAATTTTTTTAAAAGATTTTATTCATTTATTTGACAGCCAGAGATCACAAGTAGGCAAGAGAGGCAGGCAGGGAGAGAGAGGAGGAAGCAGGCTCTCCGAGGAGCAGAGATCCCGATGTGGGGCTCGATCCCAGGACCCTGGGATCATGACCTGAGCCGAAAGCAGAGGCTTAACCCACTGAGCCACCCAGGCACCCCTTCAGCAATTATTTATTTATTTAAAAAATTATTTATTTATTTATTTATTTGTCAGAGAGAGAGGGAGAGAGAGAGAGTGAGCACAGGCAGACAGAGTGGCAGGCAGAGGCAGAGGGAGAAGCAGGCTCCCCGCTGAGCAAGAAGCCCGATGTGGGACTCGATCCCAGGACACTGGGATCATAACCTGAGCCGAAGGCAGCCGCTTAACCAACTGAGCCACCCAGGCATCTCCCCTTCAGCAATTATTAAAGTGATGTTTGCCTTGGAAATATTTGCTTGTTTATTTATTTATTTATTTATTTATTTATTTAACAGATTGAGAGAGAGAAAGAGACAGTGAGAGAGGGAACACGAGCAGGGGAGTGGGAGAGGGAGAAGCAGGCTTCCTGCAGAGCAGGGAGCCCAATGTGGGGCTTGATCTGAGGACCCTGGGATCGTGACCTGAGCAGAAGGCAGATGCTTAACAACTGAGGCACCCAGGTGCCCCTTCTCTAATTTTTTTTTTTAAAGATATATTCATTGGGGCGCCTGGGTGGCTCAGTGGGTTAAAGCCTCTGCCTTCGACTCAGGTCATGATCCCAGGGTCCTGGGATCGAGCCCGCATCGGGCTCTCTGATCAAAAGGGAGCCTGCTTCCTCCCCGCTCTCTCTGCTGCCACTCTGCCTATTTGTGATCTCTGTCTGTCAAGTAAATACATAAAATCTTTAAAAAAAAAAAAAATTATTTATTTATTTTAGGGAAAGAGTTGGTAGGGGGCAAAGGAGTAGAGGCAGACAGGAGAGAGAATCCCAAACAGACTCCACCACAGTGGGTGTGGAACCTGATGTGCTGCTCAATCCCAGGACCCCGAGGTCACGATCTGAGCTGAAAGCAAGAGTTGCTTTGCTTTGCTAACTAACTATGCCACCCAGGTGCCCCTGTCTTCTCTGATTTTTTATCTTCTCATTCTGGAGAGCTTCTAGCTATCCATGTCTATTTCATTTCATGAATTTCTTTTCAATAATTGGTTGCATAAAGCAGTTGCTCATAATTCCAGTGTCATTCTCTATAAGCATGTAATTAATCTTTTTTGTTAGGAGATGACTGATTATCATTCTCTATAAGCATGTCATTAATCTTTTTTGTTAGGAGATGACTGATTATCATTCTCTATAAGCATGTCATTAATCTTTTTTGTTAGGAGATGACTGATTATCATTCTCTATAAGCATGTCATTAATCTTTTTTGTTAGGAGATGACTGATAATCTTTTGAGATGCTCCTTGAGCACTGTTGCCTTTGACTCCAGCTTTCTGCTTCTTTAGCAACTGCTCTGTGTTCTCGTGACTGCCCATTTCTTCTTGAGCATAACAGGCTCCATGCTGGAGTTGTCTTAGTTGTGCACTGTTGGTAGCACAAAGCCTTTTTTTTTTTTTTTAAATCTCTGAAAGTGTGTTATTGAATTCTTTTTAAAAATTCTTTCTATAAACGTGTGACATTTCACAGACATCTGACTTTGCATCATGCCCTGTTCTTTATGTCTTCTTTTTTCTTGGGTTCTACTACCACAAGCAATTTTTTCATTAGCTTTTTCTAAAGTCATTGTGTTGAGGTATAATTTACATGTCATTAACTCTTTCAGTGAGCTATAACTCTTCATAAAATTTGCCCATTTAAAGAATACAGTTCAATGGTTTTCAGTATTTTTGTGAAGTTGTACAACCATCACTAGCATTTCATTTCTGAACATTGTCATCACCCCAAAAAGAAACCAGTTTATGAAGCAATCACTATCCATCTTTCTTCCCTCCCTGAAGCCCCTGAGAACTACTAATCTACTTTCTTCCTATATGTATTTGCCCATTCTGGACATTTCATATAAATGGGATTTTTACAGTATGTGGCCTTTTGTGCCTAGCTTCTTTCACTTAGCATAATGATTTCAAGGTTCATCCATATTGTGGTATGAATCAGTACTTATTTTTTTTATGGCTGAATATTATCCCGTTATACGGACATGCCATATTTTATCCATTTATCAAGTGATGGATATTTGGGTTGTTTCCACTTTTAGGTATTTTGAATAAAGCTGCTATGCACATTAACGAACAAGAGTTTATGGGGTCATATGTTTTCAGTTCTCTTAGGTATATACCCAGGAGTAGAATTACTACACCATTTTATTGACCTACATTGAACTTTTTTTTTTTTACCATTTTTTTTAAGATTTTATTTATTTATTGGACAGACAGAGATCACGAGTAGGCAGAGAGGCAGGCAGAGAGAGAGGAGGAAGCAGGCTCCCTGCTGAGCAGAGAGCCCAATGCGGGGCTCGATCCCAGGACCCTGGGATCATGACCTGAGCCGAAGGCAGAGGCTTTAACCCACTGAGCCACCCAGGCGCCCCTACATTGGACTTTTTGAAAAACTTCCAGACTGTTTTCCAGAGGGGCTTCACCATTTTTTATTCCCTCCACCAGGGGATGTTTTATTTGAGGGTTGTAATTTCTCCACATTTTCGCCAATGCTTGTTATTGCCTGTCTTTTCAGTTATAGCCATCCTAGTGAGTGTGAAGTGTTATCTCATTGTGGTTTTAATATGCATTTCTCTTATAACTAATGATTTTGAGCAACTTTCAATTATGAGGTTTTGATTATACTTTTTTATTACTTTATTTAAGTAAACTAGTTAAGTTTGTCCAGGTTATCTAGGAAATGTGAATTTTCTTGGTCTTTATTTCTTTGAACTTTGGAGTTCTAAAGCCTTTCTAAGATTTCTAAAAATGATTTTATATTTGTTGTCAATTTGTTGGCCAGTCACTTGATACAGTTTCCTCTTTGTGGAAAAGAACCATCTCTACATTATGCAAGATTATTGTGATAAGAGGATTCCAGAGAATTCTGTGAATATCAGGCCTGAGTTTCTATTCCGCAGGAGTAGTCATAAGGATACGTAGTCATTTGGAGACGTAGTGTCTCGGGTTGTTTGACTTGCCCTTTCCGTGACTAGAAGGTATTGTAGTGCTCTATATTTATTTCTAATTGTTATACAGAGTCCACAGAACTTCTGTACTCTCTTGGGGGAATTTTTGTAAGAAAGTCTATTTCTGTGTTCTCAGATGTCTTCTTTTTTAGAAAGGGAAAGAGAGGGAGAGGGAGAGGGAGAAAGGGACTCTTAAGCAGGCTCTATGCCCAGTGCATAGTGCAACGTGGGGCTTGATCTCAAAATCCCAAGATCATTACCTGAGCCAAATTTAAGAGTTACGATGCTTAAGAGTTAAGATACTTAACCAACTGAGCCACCCCGGTGCTCCAGATGTCGTCCTTTCCTTTGCATGTTGGCTTCACTTTCTGGCATCTTTTTTATTTTTATTTTTTTTTTGCTAGAGAGAGAGTGAGAGAGAAAGAGAGCACAAGTAGGGAGAGTGATAGGCAGAGAGAGAAGCAGATCCTTACTGAGCAAGGAGCCAATGTGGAATTCGATCCCAGGACCCTGGGAACATGACCTGAGCTAAAGGCAGATGCTTAACTGACTGAGACAGCCAGGCGTCCCTCTCTGGCGTCTTTTGAGAACTGTTTCTTGTTTTGCAGTGGTCCTGTGGATTCTTTCTGGCAGCCTCGCTGAGAAAATCATACCTAACAAAATCAATCCAATATTGAATATCATCCAACTTTAAAGCACTATGTTTCTCAGGTTCCCTTCCCACTCCATGGTGATTGGCTGTGAAGATGACCTTGAACTAACTACTGACCTACTTACTACCTTAGGAGAAAAGTCATAAATGGGACTGAAAACTTCAGAGTTTATAGTGCTTACCTAGTAAAATGGGAGTGGCAGAGGGAGAATAGAGTAGGCTGGGCAGGGTAAGAATCTGAGACCTGAGTTGGGACCAGTTTCCTAGGGGGGCGGGATGGTATTGCATGGTTAGAAGATTGCTAATTGGCAGGATCTAGGGTGGTAACGCAAATGAGGGATGGGACCAGGAAGAAGAGAAAAGCATGAGGTGGGCCTCCATCAATTTTTGCCACATTGTAACTCCTTTTGGTCTCTTATCCTAGCTATCTTATTTTATCCTCTTCCCTGACTCAACATGCCATCACAGTGGGTCCTTTTCCTTATTTCCATGCAGGACTTTCTCACTGAACCATCCTTGAGCTGACTGTGCCCCTTACTCTGAGAAATTCCAGTGCCATTCCTTTCTGTTTTTCATCACACAAAACACAGGCTGCCCTATAAATGTTTTTGTGAAACCTCAATCCCGTGGTCAAGGAGATATCTTTGCCTGAGAAAGTGACCTTTCTGTGAGCAGGGAATAGCCAATAGGTGCTGATTTTCTCTTTCTAATGTATGTCCTGCCAATTCATTGTGGCTTTATTCCCCCATGTCCTGCATTTTCATTTTCGGTAGTTCTTTTTCACGCAATCTCCATTCATCTGTTGTTTGGCTGAAATTCAGCTTCTAGCACTTTATTTAAGTTCTCAGGGGAATTTCTGAGTTCTTGTGTATTTGAAAATTGCTTGTTGCTTTTAATCTTTGAACTGTTTGAGTATAAAATTCTTAGATCTCACTTTTTTTTTCCTGACACCTTTATTTTACTCCATTGTCTTCCTACATGAAATACTACTTCTCAGTGTTTAATGACAGCCCCCCCCTTATGGGTGATATGATTATAAAGTTTCATCCCCCTCCTTTATGGTGGTCAAATTTGAAGGTTTAGTGTCATGACTCTGGGGTGTCTTGGATGCTGTGTTTCCCCTGAGATAGGCAGGTTATAAATGGTCCCCACTATCATAGAGAATGCAGGAAATCTGATCATTTTTTTGGTCCCTGTTTTCAATTTGGCATTTCAAGTCAAAATAATATTCCTTCTCACTAATTGTTTTCATCACATTGTTGAGCATGATTCCTTAAATGTTCTTGCTGTTTTAGGCTCTCTTGGCAAACATGGCTGCAATGTTTGCAATCTACCATGGTTCCCGTGGGCTGGAGCATATTGCTAGGAGGGTGCATAATGCCACTTTGATTTTGTCTGAAGGTGAGTCACTTATCTGTTTAAAAACTTTGGGACATAATAAGACTGATAAACCTGAGTAGGTAAAATAGAAAAACTGTGTCCAATACTGTATACAAAATTGAAAGTCAAATAAAATATTTCAACATTTCTGGGACGCCTGGGTGGCTCAGTTGGTTAGGCCGCTGCCTTGGGCTTGGGTCGTGATCCCAGTGTCCTGGGATCGAGTCACACATCAGGCTTCTTGCTTGGCAGGGAGCCTGCTTCTCTTTCTGCCTCTGCCTGCCACTCTGCCTGCTTGTGCATGGGTGCTCGCTCTCTCTCTCTCTCTCTCTGACAAATAAATAAATAAAATCTTAAAAAACCCCAAAAAGCTATTTCAACATTTCTGATAGACTGGGTGTTAAAAATTTTAATATGGAGATCTCTTACTTGCTCCCCAACCCCATAAATATCTGAGGAATGATTACTCAGAGAAAAATGGGCAAAGGACATTAAGTGTAATTTTATTTTTTAATTTTTTTAAGATTTATTTATTTTATTTTCGAGAGAGAGAGAACCAGGGGGAGGGGCAGAGGGAGAGGGAGAGGGAGAGTCTTAAAGCACAGAGCCTGATGCAGAGCTCAATCTCACAACCCTGAGATCACAGTCTGAGCTGAAACAGAGTCAGACACTTAACTACGTCACCCAGGAGCCTAAATGTAATTTTAAAAGAAGCAAATATACAAATAAATGGCCAATAAGCATAAAACTTCAACCTTACTATTAAGGAAATGTAAATTGAAACAATAGTGTTTCTCCCATTACTTGGTAAAGATTAAAAAGAATACTGATGTTGGTATAAGTTTTTAAAGATTTTTATTTATTTATTAGAGAGGGAGGGAGAATACAGACAGAGAGACTGGGAGAAGCAGACTCCTTGCTGACCAGGGAGTCTGACAACATGGGACTTTCTCCTACCAGGACCCTAAATCATGACCTGAGCTGAAGGCAGATGCTTAACTGACTGAGCCACCCAGACACCCATGCTGGTATAACTTTTATGAGGGCATGTAAGCAGTACATTATCAAAAGCTTTAACAATGTGCCTAAGTTTGAATAAAAAATTCTACTTCTAACAATTTATCTAAAGGAAGTAATCAAGTAAGGATGTAAAGGTTATCCACTGAAGCATTGTTTATAATACCACAATCTTAGAAACAGCCTTAATGTTCAATAATAAGTGATTAAACATTAAAAAGATGACATAGATATTGATCTATAGAAAAACAAAATATTCTTTATGTATTACAAATGTTTTAAAGTGTAAAGAACTGTATGTGATATATCACACACACACACACACACACACACACACACACATCCCAATTCTAGAGTGATATACACCAAATTGTAATCAGCAAGTATTTCTGGATGGTAATTATGGTGATTTTTCTTT
This sequence comes from Mellivora capensis, assembly GCA_004024625.1. Taxonomy (NCBI): domain Eukaryota; kingdom Metazoa; phylum Chordata; class Mammalia; order Carnivora; family Mustelidae; genus Mellivora; species Mellivora capensis. Next base: position 17,118 of record PISX010014300.1, read on the forward strand.
TTTTAATATGTATTTATTTTATAATGTTCTATAGCATAGTAATAAGCATTTAATTTCTTTAAAAAAAAAAAAAAGCAGCTATCGAAACACTGGCTAAGACCAGGAACAGACTATAGATAAAATTTACCTCTTGGGTCCGCCGGGTGGCTCAGTCAGTTAAGTATCCTACTCTTGATTTCAGCTCACGTCATGATCTCAGGATCCTCAGCGCTCAGCGCAGAGTCTGCTGATCCCTCCCCTTCCCTCTGCTTGTGCTCTCTCTCTAAAATAAATATATAAATAAATAAAATCTTAATTAAAAAAAAAAAGTTTACCTTTTTACTTCTCTGTGAAAGGTCAGGGGATGCAGAGCAGATTTCTGTTGGGGACTCGTGGCTCTCCTGTCTTGTCTAGGTCTCAAGCGAGCAGGGCATCAACTCCAGCATGACTTGTTCTTTGACACTTTGAAGATTCAGTGTGGGTGCTCGGTGAAAGAGGTCTTGGACCGGGCCGCTCAGCGGCAAATCAACTTTCGGCTCTTTGAGGATGGCACAGTTAAGTAAAACTTATCCGTTTTTTTTAACTATTTTAAAATTTCCCGACTTTTCTTAATAAAAATTTTCTTAAAAAAATAAGCATTGGAGTTTTGGGCACAATCTATGTTTTTTAAACGGTCTTCATTTCTCACTAGGAACACTGTGACTTTTAAATAAAGGATAATTCATTCTTAGCTTTACTGAAGACTTTGTGTTTTCATGTATGGGACTCTAAGCCACATATTTTCTCATAATACCCTTCACAATATGGCTGTTGAAGGTAAAACATGATAAGTGGTATAATAAGTTAAGTTAAGGAAAGAAAAGGGTAAGTGAATTTAGTGTCAATAGGGGTGACCTACAGGCACCAGACTGTTAGAGCATGGAGGTGTCTCCTAAAACTTTGTGAAGCCTCAGACTCATCTAGTCATGGGCCAACTTGGATACAGTGGCACCCAGATATTTTGGAATAACTGAGGGTTTTATCCAGCATCTTCCTCCATTTGACCTCTCTTGGGGTTTCTCCACTGGTCTTGGTGTTTAGGGCTGATGTTTGCTGTTTCATTTTCATTTCTGTAGCTTGGGATTTCTCTTGATGAAACAGTCAATGAAAAAGATCTGGATGACTTGTTATGGATCTTTGGCTGTGAGTCATCTGCAGTAAGTAAATTAAGAAGGTGCATTTCTCATAATAACTGTTTGAGATGTTGTCAAAGATGACTTGGCCTCTTGTTCCATGTGTAACATTGGGTGGCCTGTTGTTAAAATTATGCCACTGACCATCCCTGATAGCTGGTGCTCACTGCTGTGGGCCCTAGCTAGTACCTTGCAGCCAGGCTACATGGGAGGCTTGTTAATAGTGTTTAATTGAAACTATCCCTAATATGGAGAATCATGACATTGGTGTCTTGGCTATGTCAGTTTTGGGAAAATATTCATGTAACATATTTATTGAACACCTAAAACGTGGCAGGTACTGAGGCCCTGAAGATGGTGGTGAATTAGACATGATTCCTGCCCTGACAGAGCTTATAGTCTAATGGGGACTCAGACATGTACAAGATTAAAATCCAGGCGATATGTCATACTAGGTGATGTCTGAAGATGCTCTGTGAGGAGGAGCTTCTCCCCAAGACTTGGAGAAATTGTCCTGAGCTGAGTTCTGAATGATGATGGGTGGGAGTTATCCAATCGGAGATGGCACAACTGAAGAACAAGGTGGTTGGGGCCAGAGGTGTTCCGGACACTGGGAAGAGCAACAATAAATGCTTAGAGGAGAAAGATTACAATGTGAACTAGGGGCAGTTCAGTGTGACCGAGTTGGTTTCTAAAGCAATGAAATAGCAGGGCCATGTGAGGAGACAGAATGAAGATGATAGAGAGAGCAGTCAGTAGCTACCTAAACCCGTGGCGAGATGTTAATCACAACACCCTACAGGACCCAGTGCACAGGAAACACTCAGTAAACACTGTTGAATGCATCAGTGGAAGGAAACGTTTCCTATACAAGTAGAAATAGGTTCCAGAGTGCTGAACAGTGCCATCCTGGTCGTCTATGTATTGTCTAAGAGAGGACTTCAGTACCAGATAACAGTTGTAAACCATCAAAGAGACAGCACGCTGTTCCTTTTTAAGCCTTAGTTATTAATAAATTGGAGTGAATAAGCTGTCTTCTCCCTAGAACTCTGCATTGAATTTAACCCCAGGTTCCATGCATTTAAGGAATATTTATGGAGGGCTCTAGATAGCTGTACTATTACAGCAGAATGAGGAACAAGACATGCATTTATATAATCTGGATATTAAACCCTTATCAGATACTATATGCAAACATTTCTCCCATTCTGTGGGCTGTCTCTTAATTCTTGATAGTGTCCTTTGAGATGCAAAAGTTTTTAATTTTAATTGAAGTCCACTTTATTTACTTTTTCTTTTGTTACTCATACTTTTGATGTCCTATTTGAGAAACCAAAATCCAAATCCAAGATCATGCAAATTTGTGCCTGTGTTTTCTTCTAGGACTTTTATACTTTTGGCTTTTAAATTTAGGTCCTTAGTTCACTTTGAGTTAGTTTTTGTATATGGCATATGGTATAAGGTATAAGGTAAGGGTCAGCATATGGTATAAGGTATAAGGTAAGGGTCCAACTTCATTCTTTTGTATCTGGATACCCACTTTTCTCAGCATTGTTTGTTGAAGGGATTATCCTTTTGCCCACTGAATGGTCTTGGCACATGTATTTTATTAGACTTGTTCTCACAGATGAAAGCACTGACAAGGGAGAATACTTATGTAAGTGTTGTCATCATAACTCTTTTTTTAAAAAATTTACTTATTTGAGAGAGAGAGCATGAACAAGAGCATGCACAGAGTTGGGAGGCAGAGAGAGAGGGAAAGAGAATCTCAAGCAGACTCCCCGCTGAGAGCAGAGCCAGAAGCAGGCCCCTGAGATGGTGACCTGAGCCAAAATCAGAGTTGGCTGCTTAACTGACTGAGCCACCCAGGTGCCCCCATCATAACTTTTCTGATAGCCCTTTAAAATAACTTACTAGAACTTGCTTCATTACTCAAGGAACATGCAGGAGAAGTCTTACTGGGGATGGGGGAAGGCAATAAAAATTGTAATTTTTCCTCTTTTCCTGTGGCAGATGTTGACTTCTGCCACAGGAAAAGAACTTAAAAATGATGCTCTGGAGAATTGCCACAATTCATGACTCCTGATGCCTGTTATCCCACCATGCCAGATGCCAGGGAGTTGGGCAGTGATAGTAGATCTCTAGTGCTTTGTTGGGGTACATGCCGACCAGAAACCTGGATCTCCACAGGTGGTTCCAGGCATGCTTTCCACTGTTTAGTCTGTGGTCTCTCCACATAGGAGCTGGTTGCTGAAAGCATGGGCGAGGAGCGGAGAGGTATTCCAGGAACTGCTTTCAAGAGAACTAGCTCTTTCCTCACACATCAAGTGTTCAACAGGTTTGTGTGGTTATGTACATTGTGTGCTGTGGCTTGGGAGTACAATGGAGAGTGGCTGCTTAATTTGTTTTAAAGATTTATTTATTTGAGAGAGCAAGTGAGAATGTGCAACTTGGGGGAGGGGCAGAGGGAGAGCATCTCAAGCAGACTTCCCACTAAGCATGGAGCCTGACATGGGGCTTGATCTCACGACCTATGAGATTATGACCTGAGCCAAAACAAAGAATGGGAGGCTTAACCAACAGAGCCATCCAGGCACCCACAGAGAGTAGCTTCTGGATCTAACTATGATATGCTCAAGTTATTGTAGCTCAGCCATGGATGGCTCTCTAATAAACCATCTCCATAAGGATTCTATTCCTGATTTTGGCAAAGCCACCTCTTGGTGGCTTTGCTCCACTGACAGTGTAACCCCTAATCCCACTTGTCAGGAAGAGAGGACTGTGGATACCCAGGAACTCAATGTACTCTTCTTCCCAACCTTCCCTCCTGCCCACAGAAGCTTCTTGTTCTACTGCATCCCCTGAGGTTCGTGGGGGTTCTGTGTCGTCCCTTCCCTCTGATACTTTTGTTGGCATGTTGTCTATGGCTCAATTTGATCTGTATTTTGAAGGTGGATCTGTCTTATCTTTCAGGAGGATGTGTATAGACTCTTACCTCATAATAATGCCCCAAATCATGTGTTTTGTGTTCACAGCTATCACTCAGAAACAAATATTGTACGATACATGAAGAAATTGGAAAACCAAGACATGTCCCTTGTTCACAGCATGATTCCACTGGTAATTGTTGTCTTTATTCCTACTTTTAACCCTAACCCTGGTCCCACCTCTTTGGATTATATCTGATATGCTGCAAGAGGGATGAAGGGGTGGCCATGTGGGGAGATCAAAGGGTCAAGAGGAAATCACTAATGTGACACGTTTCTGATATGCTTCTTAAAGGGGTCCTGTACCATGAAGCTCAACAGCTCATCTGAACTCACAGTAAGTAGGATACTTCTCTTAAGAGGGAACTTAGTAGGAGCAGTGTTCTACCTTGTACATAATTAGATAACTAGAGAAAGCTACTGGGATTGTGATTTAATAACTACCTGAATAATTCTTTACCTTGCTGTTCTTTTTTTTTTTTTTAAGATTTTATTTATTGTTTGAGTGAAATAGAGAAAGTGCTCAAGTGGGCAGGGAGGGGCAGAGGGAGGGGGGAAGCAGGCTCCCCACTGATCAGGGAGCCTGATGCAGGGCTCAATCCCAGGATCCTGGGATCATGACCTGAACCAAAGGCAGACGCTTAACCAACTGAGCTACCCAGGCACCCATCTTTACCTTGCTATTCAACAATTTTAGGAGAAACCCCAATTTTACTGCAACTTGATCATTTAAATTTGAGTAGAATTATCTGAAATTAATACTCTATGTTAATTGATTGAATTTAAATTAAAATGATTAAATATATAATATTCATGCCTTCCTACCCCTATTTATTTATTTGTAGATTTTATTTTTAAGTAATCTCCACACCGAATGTGGGGCTTGAACTTAAGCCCTGAGACGCAAGAGTCACATGTCTACTGACTAAGCCAGCCACTTGCCCCCCTTATTCCCCCTTTTAAACCTGCAGTGCTTTTATCAACTTGTAGTTGTTAAGCTCAGTAGAATTCAGAACCTTAAGCCTTCTTTCTAGAAATCCATTCTTCTTTCTAGAAATCCATTCACAGTGCCAGAAGGATAGAGACTGCAGGTTGTGATTTATTTCTTGTATCAACAGAAGACTTGTGTAACTTGCTCTTTTGGTTGATAAATATCTCTCCTAGGCTAGGATCCATTTTAGCAGAACTGTCTTCTTCCTTTTTTCCCATAGGATTATTCTGATATGACAAACACATCAGACAAGAAAATCATTTTATATTGTGATTGGAAGCATTTTCCCCATTTGTTGTTTTTTTTTAAAATTTGACATATAATTTTTTTTATTTGTTTTCAGCGTTACAGAATTCATACATAGTTTTACACCACACCCAGTGCTCCATGCAATGCGTGCCCTCCACAATACCCACCACCAGGCTCCCCCAACCTCCAACCCCCCGCCCCTTCAAAACCCTCAGGTTATTTTTCAGAGTCCATAGTCTCTCATGGTTCATCTCCCCCCCAATTTCCCTCAACTCCCTTCTCCTCTCCATCTCCCCATGTCCTCCGTGTTATTTGTTATGCTCCCCCCATTTGCTTTTGTTTGTGTCTTGTTCTGCTCAGCGGAGAGAGGATAAATTTATGTGCCGTAAACCATACCGGAAACAACTCATTGGGTTTCATGGATATAAATCTATTTCGGGGACTTTTTTTCCCTGAAAAGATAGAAAAAGTTTATATTTTTGTGTAAGTTCCCTTTCTAGGCCTTTCTGACCCACTTACAAAATGAAGGCAGTAAGAGTACTTATCTGGTAAGACTGTGGTGAGATTTAATGAATTAATGTATTTAAAGTGCTTAAAACAATGCCTGGCACATAGTAAACACTCTTTGTGCTAGCTATTGCTATACTCATTATTGTCATCATTATTAACGTTAGTATTGTTCTTGCTATTACAGTTGTACATATGCATTTGTTTTCTCCCCTGTTGCTCTTTAGTCTATCACATGGAAAGAATTTGCAAACATTCACCCATTTGTGCCTCTGGACCAAGCTCAAGGGTATCAGCAACTTTTCCAAGAGCTTGAGAAAGACTTATGTGAACTCACCGGCTATGACCGATTCTCCTTCCAGCCTAACAGGTAAGAGATTTCTTCTGTCTTTTCAGCTATCTCTTTTGGTATAGTACCCCTCCCCCTCAAAACTTTGAGACTTGAAACAACAATTTCGTATCATTCTGAGAGTTGAGTAGACCGTAAACTCCACTGCGTATGGCTAGAAGGTCCAGCTAGTAGCCACATTCACATAGATGGTAAGTTAATGATGGGCTGTTGGCTGAGAGCTCAGTGGAGGATGTTGCCCTGGGCCTTAGTTCTTGTTCATGTAGATCTTTCCATGTGGTTGCTTGAGGCTCATTCATCCTGGAATGATGTCTAGGTTCAAAGTGGAGTGTTCCATGATGGAAGAATATGGAAACTGCAAAACCCTTTAAGGCTCAGCCTCTGGAGTTTCACAGCATGGCTTCCAGAGAATTCTATCTATTAAAGCAAGTGACAGGGCTAGCCCAATTTGAATGCAGGAGAGGACAACACATAGGTGTGAATGTCCAGAGTTGTGTTTCATTGTGGGCCATCTTTTTTTTTTTTTAAGATTTTATTTATTTATTTATTTATTTATTTATTTATTTGACACAGAGAGAGAGAGAGATCACAAGTAGGCAGAGAGACAGGCAGAGAGAGAGGGGGAAGCAGGCTCCCTGCTGAGCAGAGAGCCCGATGCGGGGCTCTATCCCAGGACTCTGGGATCATGACCTGAGCCAAAGGCAGAGGCTTTAACCCACTTGAGCCACCCAGGCGCCCCGTGGGCCATCTTTGAAAACTAGTTACTATATCCATCAATGACATAGCATTAGAATTAGAATCAAGTACACATGTTAACTCCTAGCAAGCAGCAGTGTCTCAATCCAGTAGGGTCAGGAGAACCTAGATCCTGGTTTGTGCTATCACTAATAGCTTTGAAAGTTCCCTGCCCCCATCCTGGCCTCTTTCTTTATCTGTAAAGTAAAATCTCTGAAGAACAGTGAGTTTGCTTTTTTTTTTTTTTAAAGGCAGAGGGCTCTAGCACCATTTTTGGGGTACTTAATAAAATACAAATGTCTGTGTCCCACTGTAGCCTTACTGATCGCAATCTCCAGGAGTTAGGACTAAGACATCTTATTTTTAAGAAGCAAAAACCGATGATTCTGATATACATCCAATCTGGAATCCAGCTTGTTTGTGATCTGTCTTCAAGGGAAAAGAGAGAGAGAGAGAGAGAGATGGGTAGACACTTTTATCAGCATGAATTCACATTTTAAGTGTCTTCAGAAGAGTTGCGTTTCTGCGGCTGGATTCGCCTCCTTCCGCTACTCGAAGTATAATAATTCTCCACCAGCAACCTCAGCATTTACATCACTCAGGAGCTTGTTAGAAATGCAGACTTCTAGATACGAAAATCAAGGGGCAAATAATACATTATATGTTAATAAAAATAATTTTAAAAAGATACAAAAATGAATGTTTTTTAAAAAAGATTTATTTATTTGTTGTAGGGGGGTAGTAGCAGATGGAGAATCTTCAAGCAGACTTCCCACCAAGTGAGAAGTCTGACAGGGGGCTTGATCTCACAACCCTGAGATCATGACATGAGCCGAAACCAAGAGTTGGAGGCTTAACCAACTATACCACTCAGGCACCCCCAAAATCAAATGATTTTAAAACTGAAACATTTATTGTCTCACTCTCTGAAATAGAAAGTAATTAGATATTAGCTATAATCAAGCCCTACCTCCTATTTGGTAACATAAGCTCTACAGCAAAGTCATGCACTTTGTAAAAACATACATCCTATAAAATACAAACCCTTTAGGAAGGGGGCATATGGCAAATGAAAGGACACAAAGCTCTTTTAATAATAGCTTCTCAAATCCTGATTTTATAAATAGGAAGGAATGACATGCATGAAAGTCAGGCTTCATACCTTCATTAAAACATCATCAGTCAGCCCCTCCCCCTTTTCAAAGGAAGAGAGGAACCTGAGTGAATTATTAATCTGTGGCAATAATACTTTAATTAAATGTTGAAAATGAAGAAACTTCGCCCTCTAGTGATGGAATATAATTACATCTTCTGTGTCCTATGGGAGAGTAATTGTTCAGGACTATTTTAACTCTTAAGCCCTTAGCTTTTGCAGCTCATTGAGGGCCCAGCTGGGGTCCTAAAAGAGGGGACCTAAGGACAAGGAAGCTTGCCTTCCCTTAAAGCAATGGTTCCCAACCCTGGCTGGAAATTGGGAGTCATGTGGTGAGTTTTTTTTTTTTTTTTTTTTTTTAAGATTTTATTTATTTGTCAGAGAGAGAGAGAGAGAGAGCAAGCACAGGCAGAGAGAGTGGCAGGCAGAGGCAGAGGGAGAAGCAGGCTCTCCGCCGAGCAAGGAGCCCGATGTGGGACTCGATCCCAGGACATTAGGATCATGACCTGAGCCGAAGGCAGCTGCTTAACCAACTGAGCCACCCAGGCGTCCCATGTGGTGAGTTTATAAAAAGATTCTGGTGTCTAGATCTCAGTCCCAGATGGAATTGTAATCTTAATAGGGAAAGACAGGGTAAGGTAAGGGACACAGGCATGAGTGTTTCTATAAACTTCCCAGGTGATTCCAGTTTGAAGGCAAGGGTAAGAACCACTGTCGTAGAAGTTTCTCTTGTTGTTTTTCTTATTATATCTTTGTCCTGCTCTCCTCACTCATGATTGGCAGTAAGATTCAGTACCCTGTCTCAGTTTTGTAGGAGGGAAGGAGATCGTTATTAGGATGTCCTTTCTGTCAGTGATGTCTTCTCCACCTTCCACGGATTCCCAGATATAACCCTCATTTCTTTTTTTTTTTTTTTAAGATTTTATTTATTGATTTGACAGACAGAGATCGCAAGTAGGCAAGAGAGGCAGGCAGAGGGAGAGGAGGAAGCAGGCTCCCTGCCGAGCAGAGATCCCGATGTGGGGCTCGATCCCAGAACCCTGGGATCATGACCCGAGCCGAAGGCAGAGGCTTTATTTAAAATAAAGCTGAGCCACCCAGGCGCCCCGTAACCCTCATTTCTAAGAGCTGATTTGAAAGTGACATGAGCCGTGCCCAAAGTTGAGGCTTATTGAGGGATATTTCTGGTTCTTAGCAGAGGCTGCTATGACAGATGAGGAAATGCCCTACTCTTTTGTTGGGAAAATCATGCTTCGAGAGATTAAAGTTTGGGGGAAAGAGGAAGGGATACACCATATATTCTCTATGTAAGGATTTTGTTTTTATCTTGTTAGAACCCTCTTGGTTTATTTGTGCTGATCTTCTCTCCACAAGTGAATTATATATCCAGGTCTCATTATATTCTAAGTATTATAATTAGTCTACCCACAGGACTATTTATTGGTTAATTCATCATAATTTACTGCTGGCTATTGACCACTCCAATCCAAGGTATTGATGTAGCCTTCATATTTATTGGAAGAAGAAATATAAGTTTTCCTGGATATTCTGTGTTGAGGGAGAATTTGCTGTATTGTGTCAGCCACTGAAATTATACTTCTAAAATATGGGGTGCAGTCATAATTATCATCAGGAGACTATTTCTTGGTGTTTTCATTTATACCTAATTGGAGTTGGTCAGTATATCTGTAGAGTTCTAGAGCCTAGTCACTGAAAAAGTTTTCCATCTAAAATTTCTTTTCCTTTTTTGTTATCCTATGATTTTTATGATATAAATATGATATATATTTATTATGGCAAAAATTTTAAGAAGTAGCATTAGAATATTTTGCAACTCTAAAATTTTTTATTGTGGTAAAATATACATGACATGAAAATTTATCATTTTAACCATTTTTTAAACGAATTTATTTATTTGACAGAGATCACAAGTAGGCAGAGAGGCAGGCAGAGAGAATGAGAGAGAAGGAAGCAGGCTCCCTGCTGAGCAGAGAGCCCGATGCGGGGCTCGATCCCAGGACCCTGGGATCATGACCCGAGCCGAAGGCAGAGGCCTTAACCCACTGAGCCACCCAGCTTCCCCATTTTAACCATTTATTATTAACCATCTATTAAGAATTCAATAGCATGAATTCACGTTGTTTAGCAACCATCAGCACCATCCATCTCCAGAACTTTATCTTCCCAAATCAAAGCTCTACATCAGTTAAATAACAACTCCTCATTTCTGTGTACCTCAACCTTTGGCAACCATGATTTTATTTTTTGCTGCTATTAAGTTGACTACTACTCATGTAGGTGGAACTATATAATATTTGTCTTTTTGTATCTGGTTTATTTCATAATGTCTTTATGTTGTAGTATATGTCAGCATTTCCTTTTTAAGGCTGAATAATATTTCCCTGTATGTGTGGCCCCACATTTTGCTTATCTCTGCCCATTGATGGACATTGGGTTCTTTCCACCTTTTAGCTGTTGTGAATAATGTTACCATGAAAATTGGTATACAAATACCTGAGTCCCTGGTTTTAATTCTTTTGGGTATATACTCAGATGTTTTTTTGAGGCATGGCCATACTAATTTATATATTAATGCAGAGGTGTAGATGGGAAAAGGTATATGAAAAGACCACCAAGGTGGTGGAACTTCAATGCTTTTTGTCCTTATGCTTTTTAATTTTTTTAATCTTGGTTTTCCCCTTCCCTGTCCTTACACTTTTCTAGATTACTAAAAACTTCTTTAACCATGATAAATGTTAGTATATAATCTAAAAAGAAGTTAATTTTATTGTGGGGAGCATGCATACTATGAAACAATTAAACACAATGTAAGATGCTTACAGATTCATTTTTACCCTGGGTCTTCTGGTCTCAGAGCATTTCTCTGTCAGCTGATGGCTTGATAAAGCTGGCTTTGACACCTGCCCTGGGTTTCGCTCCAAACCATATACTACCTCAGTCTTAGCAGCAACATAGTACTCAAACATAAAGTGAGAAAGTCTTGCAACAAGGACGTAGGAAACAAGCTCTGCAGAACAGAATGAAATTTAACACCAAGTGGACTCGTAACACAGCTCTCTGGTTCTAAGATGATTGTGTAGGAGAACAGTTTTCAGGCATGAACCTGAGTGTTCTGCATGTGGTCCTAACTGCTCCTCCTCGTCTTTGCAGCTGGGCCCTTCTGATCTGATCCAGTAGAGTTCTACATTATGCTCACAGATGGCTTTTGGTCTTTCCATAATAGTTCCTGCCTAGATATATACTGCCACAGGACCTTTTTTTTTTTTTTTTCTGAAAGGGAATTCAGTAACTCAAAGGAAGGGTTAACACCCAGAAAACGGGAGACCTCCAAAGGGCTTCCTCCTTAGACACAATGTAGGTGTCTTCTCCCAGCAAGAAGGCACATGCTGTTATTGATCTGATTGAAGCTTAATTGAGGAATGGCTGATGATTATGGTTGATAAAGGATTTTATTATGATCAACTGTGGCATGAAATCTTTTAACTCATATGGCTAAACTTTTACTTGCTCCATTTCTGGACTGTTAGATTCCAAAGGTGTTTAAGACTTGAAACAAAAATGTTAAGAAGCTTGTCCCCATTTCTCATATTTATTGCTCCATCCACAAACCTGGAGAGCATTTCCAGTTCGGTGAAGAAAGTAACCAAATCGAATTTCATTGTCTTTCCATTTTCTACTGTGCCCAGCATGGCTTGCTTTGGCTTTTTCCCCCCAAACATTGTGACACACTTAAAATCATTCAGCAGCACACAGATACACTCCAGAAATTGCTGGGTTAGAGTTACAATGTAACATTTAAGGCAGACAGAAACAGTAATTAACACCCTTCACTGATATCTAAAGTGAAAGACAAACCGGGATTATTTTTTTTTTTTTAATTTTTTTTTTTTAAATTTATTGTCAGAGAGAGAGGGAGAGAGAGAGAGCGAGCACAGGCAGACAGAGTGGCAGGCAGAGGCAGAGGGAGAAGCAGGCTCCCCGCCGAGCAAGGAGCCCGATGTGGGACTCGATCCCAGGACGCTAGGATCATGACCTGAGCCAAAGGCAGCTGCTTAACCAACTGAGCCACCCAGGCGTCCCACAAACCGGGATTATTATTAGCTCCCTTGGCTTATAATAAGAGTAAGGAAGTTGTTTTCATCTTTAAAAACAGCAAACTATGATCATGAATATAGAGCTGTCAGTTAGATTCCCAGAATCTCCACCTGGAAGGTTCTTAAACAAAGGTGTAAACAGAATAATCTATGGATCTCAAACTTTATTGTGTGGGAGAATCACCTATGGGGCTTGTTAAATTGCTAAACTTCTCTGTCAGAGTTCCTGATTCAGTAAGGCTGGATTGGGGCCTAAGAAATTGCATTTCTAGCAAATTTCTGGATGATGTTAATATGCTGGTTTGGCCACCATACTGTGAAAAACACTGGGGTTGCAGGCATTCACAGTCCTGGCTGCTTATTAGAATTAGTTGGAGAGCCTGTGAAGAATTCTGATGCTCTCTCTACCCCACAAACTAGTATCAGAATCTCCTGGGGGTGGGGGAGTTCAGGAGTCTCAGTTTTTTAATACCCGACCCAGGTGATTCTAATGTGCATCATTGTTTTGGAGAGTGTGTTGCCCTGAACAAACACCAAAGAGGTAAGCTTAGTTAGATTAGTTAGTTAGAATATCTTCCAGTGGTCAGAACTTCAAAAGTGCCCTTTGAAGACTAAATCACAACCATCATGTGCCTATCAGGAGATAGAGCAAGGAGAATCAAACACCTGATGGTTGCTACCTCCCACACCCCCATCCTGGAGCTCATGATTGATGTTACTGATAGCTCTTAACAGGACTCATACCATTGATAATCTCTGATCATACTTTCCATGGAGGCTGGTGCAGCTCCACAACCTCCCTCTCAGGGAACTCTGGGAGGCTAGATAGCAGAGACCCTTCTCTGGTTAGAGACTGATTTCCCAGAATTCCAGGAAGAAGAGAACGGTGAAGGATGAAGAGAGGCATCTTGGGGTGCATGGGTGTCTCAGTCCTTAAGCATCTGCCTTCAGCTCAGGTCATGATCCTGGGATCCTGGGATCAAGCCCTACATCAGGCTTCCGTCTCAGCGGGAAGCCTGCTTCTCCCTCTACAAACTGCCCATGGTTGTATTCCCTCTCTCACTGTCTCTCTGTGTCAAATAAATAAAAAATCTTAGGAAAAAAAAAGAGCACCATCTTTGAGGACATAGAACACAGTAAGGAGAAGATCTCCCCTTCCCCAATTTCCTGAGCTCTCAAAAGTATATTTTGATTTTTGCACTTTGTAGGGTTTGGAGCAATGGTTCTCACACTTGGTCACACCCACAAGATTTTTTTTTTTCTAAAGATTTTATTTATTTGTCAGAGCACAAGTAGGCAGAGTGGCAGGTTAAGCAGGCTTAAGGAGAAGCAGGCTTTCTGATGAGTGAGGAGCCCGATGCTGGACTTGATCCCAGGACCCTAGGATTATGACCTGGGCTGTTGGCAGCTGCTGAACCAACTGAGCCACCCAGGCGTCCTTCTGATTCAGTACTTGAGAACTTGAATTTCTACCAGGTTCACAGGTGAGGCTGATGCTTTGTTTGGGAACTTGAGTTTGAGAACCTCTGCTTTAAGGTACTCTTCAGATATCAGAATGGTTATAGTAGCTGGATCTATTCAGATGTTTCTTGACCATAATTTGAAGGTTAAGTATAGAATTCAGTTTATATCAAATTAGATACAGATTGGTAAGAACATTCCAGAATGATCTTTTGAGAGGTTTTTATTATATCCTCATTGGAAAGGAGATCCAGGCAGTTTTCGGATACTTGAGGTAAGCAACAGCATTAGACTGATTAAGTTCTATTGCTTCCAAAGTATGTGTATTGGAAAAGTGTCAGTTAACCCTGTTTATTCCATTCATAAGATAGGAATCAGTGCCATTTTTTTTTTAACCTTATTTTCTTGGGAGTGTCTGATGATGTTGCCATGGATTGAAAACTGGGATCAGTTTCACCATGTCAGTTCCTTAGCTAATGTTTCATTTGGATCACTTAGTCACTTCCTGAGCACTTGATGGTGGTATTTTTAAAATAAAAAAAAAATTTTTTTAAGATTTTATTTATTTATTTGTCAGAGAGAGTGAGCACAGGCAGACAGAGTGGCAGGCAGAGGCAGAGGGAGAAGCAGGCTCCCTGCTGAACAAGGAGCCCGATGTGGGACTTGATCCCAGGACACCGGGATCATGACCTGAGCCGAAGGCAGCCGCCCAATCTACTGAGCCACCCAGGCATCCCTAAAATAAAAAAATTTTTGGTTGAGGGGAGTTTGACATCAAAATGCCCAACATCAAAACATACATCACAAGAAACCACTAATTGGGTTTCCTTCTGGAGAGTGAGACTGGTAAAATAGGAGGGAGTTGCTTATTTTACTGATATATATTTTTTAAATCACATGAATGCATGATTTTATAATAATAATATAATGTAATATAATATAATATAATATATAGTAACATAATATAATTTAAACTTAAATCCACATATGAATTAGGTGGCAAGACCCAAGGGAGACTGGCAGCAGAGATCAGGGTTATTCCAGGGGAAGAGTCACCACTACCACTGGAAAATCTGTGACTGTTCCATTCCTTGGGCCACTCTTTCCAGATTGATGAAGTCCCAGGCTACTGGAGTAGACTATGGTTGGGAGTGGGTCATGTGTCCAACACTTTGTTAATGGGTAGTGATTGGGAATGTCTGGTCCCTTCCTGCTTCTACAGGTGGCTTTAGGACCTACCCTGCCTTTCTCCTAGGCTCACACAAAATGGGAAATTCCCCTAATTAGTAAGGGAACTAAAAAACTTTGCATTCCCACATACACATAAAAACAGCAAGAATGAATACCCAGTGAATCTCCAGCATCCTAATGGAAACCTTTCTTTTTTTTTTTTTTTTTTTTTAAGATATATTTATTTGTCAGACAAAGGGGCGTGGGGAATACACAAGCAGGGGGAGTGGCAGGGAGAGGGAGAAGGAGAGGCAGGCTCCCTGCTGAACAAGGAACCAGATGTAGGACTTGATCTTAGGACCCTGGGATCATGACCTGAGCCAAAGGCAGATGCTTAACCGACTAAGCCATCCAGGTGACCCTTCTTTAGGATTTCTAAGCACATTTCCGTGTTGGATCATCACAGCACCATTTTCTACTTGGGCTGTCTTTGATGTCTTTACTGTTTATTTGATAAGTAGTTTGCAAATATTTTCTCCCACTTTGTAGCTTGTCTTTTTGCCATTTTAACAGGATCTTTTGCAGAGCAAAAGTAATTACAGTGAAGTGTAATTTATCAATTTTCCTTTTATGAGTTGTGCTTTTGGTTTCAAGTCTGAGAACTCTTTATTTAGTCCTAGATCCCAAAGATTTTTTTCCATTTATTTCTAAAAGTTTTATAGCTTTATATTTTACATTTAAATCCATGATCCATCTTGAGATGATTTTTGTATAAGGGTAAAAGTCTTAGGTTGACCTACATGTGTTTAACTGCTCTAGCACTATTTGTTGAAAAGGCTACTGTTCCTCCACTGCATTGCTTTTGCAACTTTGTAAAAAATCAGCTTGGTTTATTTTTTGTGAATTGATTTCTGGTTTCTGTATTCTAATCATTAGTCTACGTGTCTGTTCCTCCCCCAGTAACACACAATCTTGATTCCTGTAGGTATATAATAAGTCTTGGCATCAGATAGACTGATTCCTCCCACTTTCTTCTTTTTCAAAGTGTAGCTATTCTAGTTACTTTGCATTGCATATAAATTTTTGAATAAACTTGTTTATATCTATAGAAATCTTATTTTTTTAATAATGATATATATTTTAGCTTCCAGATGTTACAATGCATACAATGAGCTAGATGCTAGTTGTTAGATATTATAGATAAAGGGAAACAGTTCACTTCGTATTTAAATGTATAATTTATCATTCATAAAAGAATGATTTCTCATGAAGAATGTCTTTTTAAATGTAATAGCTAAAAAAATACCAAAAGAAACTTATCAGGAAATTCAAATATTATTAAAAATAAAATAGGTCCAGGGCACCTGGGTGGCTCAGATGGTTAAGCCTCCAACTTTTGGTTTCAGCTTAGTTCATGATCGCAGGGTCGTGAGATTGAGCCCCATGTCAGGCTCTGTGCTCACTGAGAAGTCTGCTTGAGATTCTCTCCCCTGCCCCCTCCTACTTTCTCTCTTTCTTTCAAATAAATAAATCTTTATATTTTTTTTCTTTTTAAAAAGATTTCATCTATTTATTTGAGACAGCACAAGCAGAGAAAGCTGCAGGCAGAGGGAGAAGCAGGCTCCCTTCTGAGCAGGAAGCCCAATGCATAACTCAGTCCCAGGATTCTGGACCATGACCTGAGCTGAAGGCAGATGCTTACCTGACTGAGCCACCCATGAGTCCCAATAAATAAATCTTAAAAAAAAAAAAAAAAAGGCCTACTGACTTATAAACAGCACAAAAGAGAACTTATCTTAAGTCACACACTAAATGTGTCCATCAGTGTGCAAAAAATAATAATGGGGATAAAAAATAGAAAATTATTTCCATAAGAATATTAGAGAAAATTAAGATAGGAACAGATCTGGTAAATCTAGGTACTTGATAATTCAAAAAAAAAGTATAAATCTTAAATTACTGACACCAAATTTTAAAATGGTAGAATCCATAACATGATCATTTTCTTGAGGGCACATTTTTAGCTGCTTTTGATTTGTATAAATACAGTATCCTCCTAGAGAACACAAATACTGTTTTCTTAGTACAGTTGCAGTATAATTCAGCAGGACTTTTGGTGACTACTGGGGTCACCTTAAATCGTGAATTATCATATTCTGCAGTCTTGTAAAATGTGTTCTATGTATAAATATAAAAACCATGAAATATTTCTTTTAAAAATAGCAGCTTTAGGGGCGCCTGGGTGGCTCAGTGTGTTAAGCCTCTGCTTTGGCTCAGGTCATGATCTCAGGGTCCTGGGATCGAGTCCCGCATGGGGCCTCTCTGCTCAGCAGGGGGCCTGCATCCTCCTCTTTCTCTTTCTGCCTGCCTCTCTGCCTACCTGTGATCTCTGTCAAATAAATAAATAAAATCTTTAAAAATAGCAGCTTTAATCATGTCTCTAAATATTCCAAAGCAGCGAAATCCTGAGGAATTTCTATGGTGTCTATAATGTCAGCCACCATATTCTTTAAGCGGATTGAGGAGTTTTTTCATGTCTCATCAAAGAGTACTTCTGTAATCAGTGATAAATATACACAGTAACTGACCAAAATTCCTTCTTTACAGGATACAGTTCATTCATAATCTTAATCCACCATTAGTTCTATGCTTAGGAAGTGCTCAGCTTTTCACCTGTGACCACTGGCCATGCATGTTCTGCACAGTCTGTAAGAGCACGCCGTGTTCCTTCATCATCTATAGACAGATCACCTGCTGTCATATTTCTAACATCTAGCAGAAGTCTCTAGCTTTCCCTTGGGATTGATCTTGTGTAAGAGTCCAATAAAAATGTTCTAATATCTAAAAATATAACCCTCCCAGGTATAACTAAGCTGTAGTATTTCTAAATTCCAACCTTTTGCCCAGGGTTTTTAGCAAAGGTAAAGGTAAAGTGATAAAAATCTTTGACGTCTATTGTGTCCTTAAGCTCTTGTTTAGTCTTGGCCAAAGAGCTGAACTATCACCTTGGCCCTGACATGTCATCTTGAGATTCCCCCTCCCCCTTCCCCTTTTTGATAAATTCACATTGAGTAGCTGCCTGAAATTGCCTTGAGGATGCTGCACTGATACTAATAGAGTCCATGTTAAATCATTAAAAAACGGTGGAATTCAATCAACTCCATCTTATTTTCTCCTTGTGGGACTTCTGGTCTATAGAGTGAGTCTGGGTTTTGCAGGAAGTCATCCACTAGATTTCACTCATTCTGTGTTAAGCAGTATAATATGTAGCAGTTCTTTCACCAGCCTGAATAAATGCCATGACTGGAGGACTTTGTTTTTCTAAGACAGTTTAAGCCTATGCTCACTTGGCTCACTTTTCTAAGACAGTTTAAGCCTGTGATCTGTGGGTCTGAGGCTCCCCACCCACTGTTGTCCTCCTTTCTGTTGCCAGCTCTACAGGTCCAAGCCACCAATGACTTCCAATTTAAAAGATGTCAGAAAATCACTATCCTTGCTGCTACTCCACATGTAGTTTTCTGATAGACTTTCAATCTGGGTTATGGAGCCAAGCAGTTATTTTTCATAATACTTTTCCACCAACAGATGGCACTAATAATTCCCCTTACTTTCTTCTTCTTCTTCTTCTTCTCCTTCTCCTTCTCCTTCTTCTCCTTCTTCCTTCTTCTTCTTCTTCTTCTTCTTCTTCTTCTTCTTCTTCTTCTTCCTCTTCCTCTTCCTCTTCCTCTTCCTCTTCTCCTCCTTCTCCTCCTCCTCCTCCTTCTTCTCCTTCTTCTTCTTCTTTTTTTTAAATTCCCCTTACTTTAATAGAACCGCAGTAATAAGGTTTATGTGGCCTTTAGAACATATATTTTGCATTTTTTGAGTTGCTGCATCCAGCATTTATGATGAAGTCTTTAGCATATTTCCTTTCTTTTGGATTGCCAGCTCATAGTTCCAGTCTCTTTCATTCTTGGTCTGAATACTTTGGCTCTCCAACAAAACAAGGTGAACAAAAGTTGTGAGAAAAACACATGGCCATTTGTTGAGGCTCCTTTCCATGGAAGAAAGGATGACAATGTTGACTGCCTGGGCTGGAGATGGGAACTCAATTTTGAACAAATTTATTCAGCATTTATTGCAGAGCTACTCCATGCAGAGTACTGTTCTATGTATTCTGAGACCTAGATCCTACTCTCAAAGCTTACACTCTGAGACAAGACAGGCACACAAAGTAAATGTGAGCTCTATAACCGTTTTCAATGTACAGTACATGTATAGGATTGTATTAACAGAAGAGTGAGCAAAATACTCTGAGTGCATAGGTGTGCAATTTATTATCCCTATTTTAAAAATGAGCATACAGAGGCACAGAGAGGCTAAGTAACTAGGAGTGTGGGTGGTTTGCTGAAGCATATTCATTTTCCTGCTCCCAAAATAAAAACATCATGTGAACTACAACTATTTTTCCAAAGCCAGGAAAGTGGAAGACTGGCGTCTGCCTCCTTCCCTAGAAGAGAGCAGAGCAGAGTTTTTATTAAAACTAAGCAATGAGGAACTGGGTGCCCCAGTCTTACAGGGACAGATCTTCTTTTATGTGTAGTTAAACCTCCTCATTCTATCACTCAGACAAGGGTTCTGTGAAGGAAAACCATAACTCTGACTCCTTTGGGAAGCACAGCATACTCAGAGGAGTAGCACAGCTTACCTGGGAATCATGAGTCTCCTTGAGAGGCCAAGTGGTATGAAGTGTAAAATCTGCCACTGTAGGCCATTGGGCATGTAATACTCAGACCCAAGTTTCTTTTCATGCAAAATAGGAGCAATGGTACCTACTTCATGGGAGTATTGGGATGATTAAATAAGATGATGAAAAATGCTTGGTGGCAACCACCACAAGGGCTACCATTTCCCAGTCCTTCCTTTGTGCACTGTGCCTGGTAACTAGGACATGCTTGGTTAATGAAGCAGTTTATACTTATTACTGTTACTTAGCTCATCTACTCAATTTTATTGCTCTGCAAATCGCCACTTCCCTTCTCTTTCTCCAGCCACACTCTAAGCCTTTCACCCCAGATGCTTCCTTGTTCTATGTCCTCCCCTAAGTCCTCAATTCTCCAGTCTCCTGACACCAGATGATCAGTGTTCCACAATAGTTTGCAAACATTTCAAATCCAACTAGTTCGATCCTTGTGTTCTCTTGAAAAATATTCCAGTACTCAAAATTTTAGTTTTTGGTTTATAAATAAAAGTTTATCTAGTTTGTCCTTAAGCCTTGTGCTTTTAGAGTATGATCTCAATATTGTGCGGTGATTAGAAAGGATGAATGCCAAAACCACTGCGCTTTCTACAGAATTAAAGAATGGTATAATTTTGCGAAATAGAGGAAATACGCATTTGAATGGGATTTAAAAACCTATTACTCACTTCCCTTTCTTTCCTGCAGAGATTACTGAGAACATTAAGTAACAGTTAATGATTGAGTCAGCATCACTCACTGGACTGTTAGTCATTAAGTGTGCTCTGAAAGTAGTGCCTTCCAGGACTGTTTAGTTGGGTATGGCCAGCCTAGCAACCACATGGATGTAGGGCCTGGGAAAGCTCACCCAAGAGACTAAAGGGAATGTTGACACATTCAAAGTGCATAGTTCTTTTGGGGTAATCTGATCACTGACTAAAAATGCGGTGGTATTGAGAAATTGTGGTTTTAAGTGTAATACTTGTAGTTACCTATATATATATTTTTGAAGATTTTATTTTTATTTTTTATTTATTTTTATTTTTTAAAGATTTTATTTATTTGACAGAGAGAGAGAGAAAGAGAGAATGAGCACATAAGCAGGGGGAGTGGCAGGCAAAGGAGAGGAAGAAGCAGGCTCCCCACTGAGTGGAAAGCCTGATGCAGGGCTGGATCCCAGGACCCTGGGATCAATGACCTGAACTGAAGGCAGACACTTAACTGACTGACCCAGCCACCCTATTATTTTAATTTTTCAATTTAAATTCAATTAATTAACATATAGTATATTACTAGTTTCAGAGGTAGAGGTCAGTAATTCATCAGTCTTATATAATACCCAGTGCTTTTTACATCACATGCCCTTCTTTATTTTAGAGAGAAAGCGAGAGAGAGAGAGAGCACGCATGTGGAGGGGAGGGACAGAACGAGAGGGAGAGAGAAACCCAAGCAGACTCTATGCCGAGCATGAAGCCCAGTGGCGGGTTTGCTCTCACAACCCTGAGATGAGACCTGAGCTGAAACCAAAAGTTGGATGCCCAACTGACTGCACTACCCAGATGTCCCTGTAGTTATATT
Source organism: Mellivora capensis (assembly GCA_004024625.1). Classification (NCBI taxonomy): domain Eukaryota; kingdom Metazoa; phylum Chordata; class Mammalia; order Carnivora; family Mustelidae; genus Mellivora; species Mellivora capensis. The sequence goes on from PISX010014300.1 coordinate 38,281, forward strand.
TTAAAAAACAGTTGTTATCTTTGAAAGATAAACAGTGAAATTTGAATTGATAAAATGATATGATGCTTGAATTTTGCCTCAAAATAACATGGTTCGGGGTGCCTGGCTGGCTTAGTCCATAGAGCAAGGAACTCTTGATCTCAGGGTTATGAGTTCAAGCTCAGTGTTGGGCATGGAGCCTACTTAAATAATAATCTAATTCAGAGTGAGGGGGTTAGTAAGGGATATGGTTGGAAAAAGACTGATCGTATCTGAGAATTGTTAAAGCTGGGTGATAGGTACATGGCAGTTCCTTATATTCTTCTATTTTTGTATAATTTTGAAATTTTCTATGATAAATGAAATTTTAGGTGCATGGTCCCAAGCAGGGCTTGAAAGGCCCATCTCTGAGTAGCAGTGGGTAAGCTTTAGTACAAAGACCAAGAGCCATTCTGTGGTTGTTCAAGAACTTTTAGGCTGGTGCAGCGATCCTTAGTGAGCTTTCAATGGTGTCGGGTAATGTCTTTAGGTTGCATGTTGGTGAACATGCCGCCCACGCCCAGTGAATATTGAATGAGTAATTGAAAGCAAAGAGGCACAAAGCCCTGACCCTCTTCTTATCTTTGCAGCGGAGCCCAGGGGGAGTATGCTGGGCTGGCCACTATCCGAGCTTACTTCGACGAGAAAGGAGAAGGACACAGGACAGTGAGTATGGACAAGTGGTGGTTGCTTACCACCGGGTGGCAGTGGGTCCAACTCTCAGCATCCTCTCTGTTCTGTGGTACACTCCCTCTGAGCCTTCTTGTAAGCAGCTAGGGAACATACAATCAAGAAACAGATTTCTTTGAACTGGCCGTTACGGGTCCTTACCCCAGGACATTTCATGGGACCATTTTAAGGGAAAACATTTAGAGATTAAGGTTTTTGCTCAAACCCAGTGTGTAAAAGTCAGCCAGTTTTTAGATTCTTCATTGCAAAATATAGGCAACTAACTAGCCATAAAAAAATCTTCTCATTTTAATAAAACCAGAAATGGACTGAGATTGGGCCACCACCTACTGTACCCCACTTACTTGGGCAGCCAGAAAAAGCCTGACACCCTTTTCTCTAACTCTCCTGGAAGCAAAGGAAGGAAAAGACAGGAATGTTACAATTCCAGGTCTTAGGCCTGGACAAAGAGCAGAGACGAACCTTTAATTGTTCTGTAACTCCTACTGTGACTAGGCACAATTCTGCTTTCTGTATGCTCAAAAAATTTTTATCAAGGGTTGCCTAACTGGCTCAGTTGATGGAGCATGTGACTTTTTTTTTTTTTTAAAGAATTTTATATATTTATTTGACAGAGACAGCGGAGGAACACAAGCAGGGGGAGTGGGAGAGGGAGAAGAAGACTTCCTACTGAGCAGGGAGCCCAATGCAGGGATCGATCCCAAGACCCTGGGACCATGACCCGAGCCAAAGGCAAATGCTTAACTGACTGAGCCACCCAGGCACCCTGGAGCATGTGACTCTTAATCTCAGAGTTGTGAGTTTGAGCCCCATGTTGGCTGTAGACATTGCTTTAAAAAAAGTACAGGGAGAGGGAGAGAGAGAATCCTGAACAGGTTCCATGTCCAGCACGGAACCCAACGTGGAACTCGATCCCATGACCCCAAGATCATGACCTGAGCCGAAATTTAACTGACCGACCCACCCAGGCACCCCATAAATAAATTTTTAATAAAATATTTACTGAATAAGTAAATTCCCCATTGAGAATTGTCATCTCTAAGCAGCAGAAGAAGACATGGAGCAGAATTCATGGTTCTGTTTCAGTTTTTGCTTTGAGTATGAGAGTCTAGTCTCTAGGGTCCAGATTGTTCTTGGAACCTGTATAGGGACTGGCAGAGGAGCTAGTGGGCTTGACTGGACTCCACTAATGCCCAGAGGCAGTGCTTGTAGCAGTTATCTGAACTTTGCTTCCAAGTGTGGTGAAAGGGACTGTGTTTTAGGGAGGTCTTCATTTTGGTGATGACCAGCACTAAGCTAGAACTTCCACTGAGTTGTAGACATGGGCTGTCCACATGAGCTGTAGACTGAGCTTCCTCTTAGAGGGAGCAGTGGGTAGGGGTTGGGAGGAGGACAAAAGTGACTGCTCATCCCAGGAGAGTTAGAGAAAAGGGTGCCAGGCTTGTTCTGGCTGCCCAAGTAAGTGGGATACAGTAGGTAGTGGCCCAATCTCAGCCCATTTCTGTTTTTATTAAAACTAGATTATTCATGGCTAGTTGCCTGTATTTTGAAATGAAGGATCTAAAATGTGTTTCACCTCTCTTTCAAAAAAGGAAGGAAGAAAGAACATTTTCTTCCTCCTTCTGTTTATTTATCCTGATTCCACAGGTGTGTTTTCCCAGGCCTTTACCCTAGTTGGGCAGTAAGTAGAACTGATCTTCAAAGAATTTTGAAAAAGAGGACATTCATTAATTGAGTAATTATTCAATACTGGTCATACACAAGGTACTGTGTGTACTAGTCCAGAGTTATATCAAGTCATAACTCAGATAGACACAGTCCCTGATACACCAGTTTGGTTTTTTTCACTTGGGTTCTCTAGTGGTTTTGAATTCTTTCATTTTCTTTTTTTCTTATCTCTCTCTTTTTTAAAAAAGATTTTATTTATTTATTTGACAGGGAGAGAGAGAGCATAATCAGGGGGAGCAGGAGAGGGAGAGGCAGGGAGCCTGATGCAGGACTCAATCCAAGACCCTGGGAAGGCAAATGCTTGACCCTACTGAGCCACCCAGGCACCCTGAATTCTTTAATTTTCTAAGGAAGGGTTAGTTTAGAACTACTATTATCCTTTAGCATCATAAAGGAAATACCAAAGCTCCTGTTGTTCAGGATTGACATTAAAAGTCCCCCATCTGTTTTTCCTCCTGTGGCTTCCTCAGACTGAGATAGCCACTAGAACTCCCCCTTGTTATACTTTTCAACCACAAGGTATCTGAGAATCCTGGGAAGGGGTCCATTCATCCAATGTGACCACGTTGCCTCCTTTGCCTCACCCCCTCCTTCCCAGAGGCTTTATAGAGAGGCCTCGGAGATCTACACTCTGGTGCTTATGGAAAGCAAGCAATGAGCCTACCTTCTAATAACTAAGAACCAGCTAACATACACTTTCTGTCTACTCCATGATGCTTCCCACCCCTCATTGTTTCCTAGTTCTCCAGTACCAGATACCAGGAAGTATCTGTGAATGTTCAGCAGTTGGGGACCAAACCAGAAAGGTCAAGGAGAAAGGATGAAAGAACTTTTGATTGCACCTAGGCGGTGATCTCGGACTCATAGATTTCTTTCTTGTGCCTTTCCCCACTATGTGTTTTTCAGTCCTTCCTTCTCTCTGTCCCCTGTGTGTGACATTTCTCCTCTCATCATTGTCTACACTGTTATCACCACGTGTCCTTGTTCCATTCTGAAGGACAGAGGGGAGCTAGGTGCAGCAGTGTGGGGAGGGCTCTGGGAGGGAGAGGCAGGGAAGGCCACTCAGAGCTTATAGAAATACAGAATTCTTAAGTTTGGAAATGTTAGCATCTTTTCTAGATTAAAGATTTTAATTAAAGTCAATGTTTTCAGTTGGAGAAGAAGAAAATGATTTATTGCTCAAATAATCAAGGATTTTTCCACATCAGAGAAGTCCAAGGCAGCTGCTACTGCACAATAGACTCTAATGGAATCCAGTAAAATATATCCTTCTTTTTGAAAAGGAGTGTGGGGAAATCACGTGCCTCAGAACCTCCCAGGTTCCTGATGGTTCTCTTATTTCAAGCTGTTGGGTAGTTATTTTCACATTTGCTCTTAGGTTGAATTTCAGAGGTTCCTAAAATGCAACAGCCAAGTTCCTTATTTACCAGTTTAATTTGGAGAAATATAAATTTATTTAACAAATACTTACCAAGCACTCTCCAAAGCCCTTTATAATTAATAATTCAACTTGCTTGTCAAATATTAATTTAGATTTGCTGATCAGAGATGAGATTCTTATATAAAGGGAAAACATTAACCCCTAGAAAACACCAAAAACCACTCCCTACCCACAAATGTATATGGGAGTATTTTCACTTCCCAACTGCCTGAGATGAAATAGTAGACTTTGGTTGTTAGATTTTATTAGTGATAAGAAATTTATTTCCCTTACAAAGGAACACTGCTCCTTAATCCCTCACTCATTCAGCAAGTGTTAGAGGATGAGCTCTAGGTTGGGTCTACACCAGGTACATTGGGGAGTTGGAAAAACAGTATCCACCTAAATGGGCATGAATGCACCAAAGAGGAATGTTTTATTTAAACTAAAGCATCAAATCTGGGTCCTATTATTCCTATGTTCCTTGTGACTCCATAATTTTATTTATTTATGAGAGAGAGAGAGGGCGAGCACAGGCAGACAGAGTGGTAGGCAGAGGCAGAAGGAGAAGCAGGCTCCCTGCCGAGCAAGGAGCCCGATGTGGGACTCGATCCCAGGACGCTGGGATCATGACCTGAGCCGAAGGCAGCTGCTTAACCAACTGAGCCACCCAGGCGTCCCGTGACCCCATAATTTTAAAGTGAGAGAAAATTACCATTAAAAGTCCTCCCCTGCAAATTATTAAATGAAGTTTCCTATTTCCACATAGAAAACTAGAAATATATAACAGCAACATATAAATGAGTCATTGACAACACCACTGAGACTTTTTTCTTTCTGCTGCCTTATGTCAGGATATGTATTAGTTTCCTGTGGCGGCTGTAACAAATCCTCATAAACTTAGTGACTTGAAAAAACAAAAAATTATTTTCTCACTTACGGAGTCCAGGAGACTAAAATTGGATTTCCTTCAGCTGAAGTCAAGGTGTTGGCAAGGCTACCTCCTTCTGGAGGATTCAGGAGAGAATCCTTTTCTTTGCTTCTCTGGAGGCCTCCTGCATTTCTTGGCTTAGGGCCCCTTCCTGCCATCTCTCCATCCTCCCATTCATTCATGAAATTTTCTACTTACTTCGTAGACAAACCTCCCTCTGCTTCCCTCTGCTGAGAATACTGGGGAACATATTTAGGGCCCAACTGATAACCCAGATTTCAAGATCCATAATTTCTCCTCTGAAGAACCTGATTTAGTCAGTCACAAAGTCCATTTTGCCCTGAGGTAACATCCACAGAATCTGGGGATCAGGTCTGGACATTTTAGGGGATCCATTATTCAGCTTACCACAGGACAGTTGACATTTTTACCTTGAATGTTTTTTTTCCAGCAGAACTTTGCTGGTAACAAATTCTTAATTTAGGTCCTTAACCAATATTTTACATTCATTCAAAAATTTTTAACTTGAATAAGTTGACTATATTAATTTTTCATATTTGCCTTTTCCTTTTTGATCAACGTTCTGCCTAGAAGGTGTCCTTTTATCCAAAGATTCTGTGATAGAATAAAAATACTTCATGGGAATGGGCAAGTGACTTTGGTTGAGAAATTAAAGAAAGTCAATACAGTAGGGAATCATTTAAACTAGAAAAAGGATTTGAGGACACCCTGGGTAATCAGCGTGAGACCAGTCACCATTCAAAAGAGGCACAAATGTTGGGTCAACAGAAAAGTGACAGTTTGCCTTTGTGTACGCAGGTTTTTCTTCAGTAGACAGCTTTGATGTTTTTGAGGAAACAGCCAAGTTTCCCTTTCATAAGCCCGTTTCCGTAATGCCCATCCATTTCTCTTCAACGGGTTGCAGTGATGGTTCTGGGATTTAGAAACAGGAGGATTATTTTCAGGGTGATCATTGCTTCTCCTGCTGCTTTCCGTTGGGAAAAACTCTTTGATGCACTTTCCTGTAGTGCAGCGTCATCATATCTACCCAAGGGTGTGTGTTTGCTTGCGACCATGTGATTTGTAGGAGGAAATGAAAATGATTTAAATCTGGGAATTCTAAAATTGTACCCACCATCCACCTTCTGTAAGAATTCAGCTCATCTTTAAAGGCTAGCTTGGGCCCTAGCTCTGGAAACCCTTTCCCTTTCCCTCTTCCGCTTGAAGTGACACCGCCTTATTCTGAGTTCCTGTAGCCTCTGTTTATACATTTGCTAGCATTGTCCATGAACACATGGCATGCTTTCATTCTCACCTTATGATCTGTGTGACAACTAACAATTCATTGCACAGATTAAGCATCCAGTAAATGCTGACATAACTGATGCATCAGCACTGGAAGATCTTGGAATTATCTCTGCCATTGTCATCTCTCCTGGATCTCAGCAAAGCCATGCCGAGCACTGAAGCTGTGATTTGGGCACTTGGGTCCTAGGGTTTAAGTTCCAACATCATGTTCTTATAAGATGCCTTCTTTCTACATGTTATAACTGTGACAAGGTCACAGTAAGCCTGGGTCTGGTTTTTGCTATGCTGAGATAAGGGAGGAGAGTACTAATAATACACAAGTCTTCAAAGAGCAATATTTGTGGATTCAAAGGCAGACTCCTCTTTTGGACATTGTTTTATACTACAATAATACTGAAATCATAGCAGATTTTAAGGCAGTAGTGACCAGTTTAAATAAAGCATGCGGTGCCGATTTAATCTGTATTCCAAGCATTTGTAGGACTTTTCTGCCATGAGTAGCCTGGTGATGATTTTCTCTCCTTCCTTTTCATTCCTAAGGTTTGTCTTATTCCAAAATCAGCACATGGGACCAATCCTGCAAGTGCTCACATGGCAGGCATGAAGATTCAGCCTGTGGAGGTGGATAAATACGGGAATATTGACACAGCTCACCTCAAGGCCATGGTACCCGTCTTCCACTAAACAGATGGGCGAGGTCTGGGTTGGGAAGAGGTGGTGGGGAGAAGGGACTGGATGGTTTTTATCAATGTTATCTTTCTTAGCATTCTAATTAAAAGACTGCAGTTCCTCCTCTGAATGGGTCTGGGTAAAATGATGTAAAATCAGAAAACCTAACCATCTCCATTAGAAAAATAAAAAGCAACAGTCACATTTTTGGCCCATAATAAAACCGAACATAGTCTACTTCTTACTTCACTAACCGGGAGAAGGTCCTTTAAACTGAAATCCCATCCTCTTAATGCATATGTAAGAAACTGAATGAATTATTCATGGTCATAGTAAGGCAACTCCTTGCAGGGCCTGCCTGCCTCCTCCTTCCTGCCCAACCTTCCCCCGTTTTCCCCATTAATAATCAAACTAGCGGTCACAGTTTATCCTCAATCTTTGTCTTGGGAATTAAAACATAAATGTAGATTTTGCAAACGTGTGTGACTGTCCCAGCCATTACCTGCTGAAATTCGGGCAGCATTCCATCTCCTTCCTGCAACATCAACCCCCACTTCCAACCTCCCAACCTCCAGGAAGAGGTTGCCTAGCAACTGTATCTACTTTCCACTGGTGGACTGGAGGCTGCATCTTTAAGAGGGAAGGAAATCAGTTGAATAGCAATGTGATTTTGTCAGGATTACTAGGCATGGAGACTGAGAACTTCATGTAACTGCCTTCAAAGGAAGCTGAAAACATACAGCACTGCTTGTCTCTTCCATCCATTCCCCCTTCCAGAGCCCCACAAAGTTTTTACCAACAGATATTTTGGGGTAGTAGTTGTAATTACTAAGTTTCCCCAATATAGGATATGACCTTTAAAAAAATTTTGTTTTTCATTTCCACATAAGCGGGCTCTGACTCACTGGCCAGAACAACAGGAATGTGCTTTTTATATATGTTTGCTTTCTGTGAAAAGGAAATGTGAGGGAGATTTCTTTTTATCAGAGCAGAACACTCCTTATGGGAATTCTAATTTCAACAGAATGAGAGGGAAATGGAATAGGGGTGGATATGGCAAGATGAGCAGAGAGATTAACTGTGAGAACAGACATGTCTGGAACCAAAAAGATCTGAAATAATTATTCAGATGACTAAAACCAAGGAAAACCTTGGGGAGTTGAGCCTAAATACCCAAAAATCTTTCTACTTTTTAAAAAAAAATATTTATTTGAGAGAGAGAGAGAGAGACAGAGTGAGAGAGAGAGAGCATGAGAAGGAGGGTCAGAGGGAGAAGCAGACTCCCTGCTGAGTCCCTGATGTGGGACTCAATCCCAGAACTCCAGGATCATGACCTGAGCTGAAGGCAGTTGCTTAACCAACTAAGCCACCCAGGTGCCCCTCCAAAAATCTTTCTAATAGTCTTTTAGGTCTTGATCTTGGAGACCTAACCTAAAGGCATTTTGTTATTTCTTTGGAATGACTTAAGCAAAGACTAATGGCTGTGAATTGTTATTGCCATGGTACTTGAGAAAACTCCAGAAATGGAAAGTCCAAGATTTCATCTTTCCTAATCCTGTAAAGTAAAAAGAAAGGGTTTGGCCAATAAACAAATCCTCCTTTGTCTCCCTCTGCTCTTTTCTTTCCCATAGGTGGATAAACACAAGGAGAACCTGGCAGCAATCATGATTACATACCCATCCACCAATGGAGTGTTTGAAGAGAACATTGGTGACGTGTGTGACCTGATCCACCAACATGGAGGACAGGTCTATCTAGACGGGGCAAATATGAATGCACAGGTAGGCAACACAAAGAGGGACTCCCTGGGAAAATGGTTAAGTCAGAAAGAGATTTTTTTCTCTGACTTCTTGGCAATTATCTTAAAACATGATACTGAATTCAGAACTGTGGTTGACTTTGTTTATTGCCAATTTCTTTTTTTTTTTTTTTTTAAGATTTTTAATTTATTTATCTGGCAGAGGGATCAAGAGAGCACTAGCAGGGGGGACAACGGGGAGAGAGAGGGAGAAGCAGACTCCCGGCCTGAGCAGGGAGCCAGATGTGGGGCTCGATTCCAGGACCATGGGATCATGACCTGAGCCGAAGGCAGTGCCTAACCATCTGAGCCACCCAGGTGCCCCTGTTTATTGCCAATTTCAAGCAAAGTGCTTCAATTTCTCTGTGGTTAGATTTGAAGGAGGTGATAGTGGAGGTTGGGGAGGAGATAAAGAGAGCAACAGGATACAGGGAATGAACTGAATGTCCTTAGTTCATCAGAAGTTGGGATCTCTCTCGGGGTGCTACTGGTAAGAAGGTCACTTGACTCCCTGCCTATGGTTCAGACCCAAGTTCTGACCCAAGTTCTGGCCACTCTGGATGTTGTTGATCTCCCACAATATCCCTTGACAATGAACAAGCCATTAATCTGGCTTCAACTTTTTCAGTGTAAAGTGGCTGAATAGTTCTGTCCCTGAAGGGCCAATCCTGATTACTTACGTGGGGTGTGTGTGTGTGTGTGTGTGTTAGAGTGAGAGAGGGAGGGAGGGTTGGATAGGGTTCTGTGTAATATACACCCCTGAGCAAATGCTGTAGGGGCATTGGAGCAGAGGATGTCATGATCTTTCAGAGTTTTCCTAACTTCTTGGTCATTGTTTGTTGTTGTGATTATGGGTTGGTTTTGTTTTTTGTTCATTTTTGGTTTCGGTTTGTTTTACTTAGCCATTTCAAATTCTTCCTGCTTTTCTTTACTTCTGTCTGATTGCTTCTGTAAGTGTGGTCCAGGGATTGTCTGTTGCTTCACTGGCATTAATGCATGCTTCATCTTTGGCCACATTGAAAATTAGTCCTAATGCCAAAGTGGCAGGAAGGCCTGTTGAATGTTGTGGCTGGTGTTAGGGTGGTCTCAGGAAAACTGTCAGCCTCCCTTCCTTGCCCTTGGCTCAGCATCCTCTCAGGTGGCCTTCCATCCCCTTCCACTGGTGTGCCCGAAGTACATGATACTCAAAGCCAACCACATAGGGGGAGGTAACGTTGCTAGGGTGAAAGTAATCTCTTTGTGCAGCAAGGAGGTACTTCCCTTTCTTTTGCTTAGGGTGCTTCCTCTCCTCCCTCTTGTGGTGGAAAATTAGGAATTGACTGTATATTCAAATCTGCATTTTAAAATCTAAATTAGGCTAAATGGTCAGTTGCTGTTTCCATAGAAACTATAAGCCAGGCTGCCTGTGGGATGTGAGGTTTTGACTGCAGAACTTGGCCAGTATTGAGAAAATTTCTGTGAACAGCTCTGCCTGCCTTTTCCTCTAAAGGGAGAGGCCGCAGTAAATAGCATGGCCACCTTTCCAGAGCACCATTTCAAGCTCTTGACTTTTGATTTTGGCTCTTTCCCTTTGTGGTAGGTGGGAATCTGTCGTCCTGGAGATTTTGGGTCTGATGTCTCACACCTAAATCTTCACAAGACCTTCTGCATTCCCCATGGAGGAGGCGGCCCTGGCATGGGGCCCATCGGCGTGTGAGTTCTGGGCTGCTTGTTTCAGGAAGGTTTTAGAGACTAAAAATGAAAGAATGCCCCCAAATTTGCTGTTCTTCTCATCAAGGTCTTCTTCAAGTGTCATGGACACCTTCACATATCTAGTGTGCTTGTAGGGGCTGGGAGAGAAGCAGTGAGAAGGGTGATTAAGGGGATGTCCAAAGAGGAGCATAAGTAGATTTTATTAACCACAATGCTCGATTGGCCACACTAAGCTCCTAGTCATGTGTAGACAGAGCCATTTATTAGCAGAGCAATGAATAGGGAGTTTACTGAGGCATTATGTATCTGAACTGGAATATTAGCACCTTGCAAGTGTCCCTTAGACTTTAATAGATTTCCAAGAAGCTTTTCTTTTTATTCATTCTTTTTAAAAAAGAAGTCAGCTGATGGTTATGTTGAAAGTGAATTATCTATCAGCAACAGAAAGAACTCATAGGAAAAAATTGCTTGCCAGGGGCTGGGGAGCAGGGGGGTGGGTAGGGAGAGGTTGGTAAAGGGTATAAATTTTAAGTTATGAGATGTGTAACATGTAAAACATGTTGATTACCATTGATAATACTGTATTGTATATTTGACATTTGCTAAGAGTAGAAATTAGATGTTCTCAACAAAGAAAGAAAAGGAAAGAAAGAAGTGAGTTGGATGTAAAGTGTTAAACATTTTGCAGGCTGGATTCTTACTACATCTGAGAGAAGTCAGAAGGTAACAGACCTTAATACTAGAAATAATTAGATGAGGTCAGAATAACACTAAAGGAATGTCTCGTAGTTGTTGATAACTTTTTACACTGTGAAGTTGAATCATCTTGTGAAAATGATGCTAAGTAGTCATTTCCTGAGTTTCTTCAGTTTTCCAAAAATGGACCAAAGGGCCCAGACTTCAGGTTGCTGGGAGCCTGGCCCTCTTGGTTTTTCCTGTTTTTCTTTTTGATTATTATTATTTGTAACTAGTGGGGTCGCCTCAGTACCTCAGCTGTGGGGAGGTGGGATAATGATGTTCCGTGCTGGCCTCTGATGTTTAGGCCCATGGGGCTCCCTCTCAGCAGCACACTCTCTGTCCCTTAGATGCCTCGGGAAAGAATGTGGGGCATGGGGCTGGGAGGTCCCCACATCCTGGTGAGTTCATTGCAAGCTATTTCACAGCTGCCTATCTGCCAAGTCATCTGCCATAGTTCCCTGGTGAGCCACTGGGACACTGGCTTGTGAAGAGGAGGAAGGAAGGAATACTTCCTGAACATCTGTTTCTTAGCAAGTGTGAGGTCCTCTCCACTCTGAGTTCCTCTACTAGGAATAGGGCTTTCGGAGAGGGCTTAGCACTTGCCTATTTGTTTGGTCTGGATCTTTTCATTATATCTTCTGAATTTGTATTTAAAAATAACAGGAAGAAGCATCTTGCCCCTTTCCTGCCCAGTCATCCCATCATCTCGGTAAAGCCAAGTGAGGATGACCGACCTGTGGGTACTGTTAGTGCAGCCCCATGGGGCTCCAGTTCCATCTTGCCCATTTCGTGGGCCTATATTAAGGTAAGGCCTGTGACTGTGTTAGGCAGGCGTGGGATGTGATATGTGGGTGGGAAACTAAGACTTTCTCCTTGACTTAAAAATGAAGAAATCCAGGGGTGCCTGGGTAGCTCAGTTGCTTAAGTGTCCAACTCTTGGTTTCAGCTCAGGTCATGATCTTGTTTTTGTGGTTATGAGATCAAGTCCCACATGGGGCTCTGCTCTCAGCTCAGAGTCTGCTACAGATTGTCTCTCCCTCTGCCCTTCCCCCCGTCTCTCTCTCTCTGCACTCAGTCAGAGTCTGCTACAGATTGTCTCTCCCTCTGCCCTTCCCCCCAAATAAATAAATAGATAAGATCTTAAAAAAAAAAAAAAAGAAGAAATCCATCACTTGAGATGTGGTTCAGTGACTAGACATGCCAGATATGTTTTTCCAGACCAAGTTAAGTTCCATGAGTCACATGGATGTTCTGGCTATGTCATTTTAGTTTCCGGTAGGATTTGTATAGCCTCTTGCAAGTGAAAAATGGTGCACGTACTAATTATTACACTTGGTTGAAATCCTGAGGTAAATCTTTAGGAATAAATCTCATGTTGCTTTATATTTCTTAGGTACCTTGAAGATAAGACTAAAGAATAGCAGAAATTTGCTTATGTGGTCGTTTCCCAAAGCTCTTTGCCCTTTAGAGCCTGTGGAACTATATATAACTCTATGGGGTAATTAGACTTTGTTAGAGAACAGCTTTCCTTTCTTTGTGTTTCTCCAAAAAACTCTAGAGCCAGAGTTTATTTTATACAGCTCTTGTTCAAGTGGGCCTGCCCACCTCCTGGACTGACAAGGCTGTGCATTGGATAGGAACACTTGTTCAGCAGCTAATTAAGCAGCATTCCCAAACTGGCTTCCCTCCTTAAAGGAAGAGTGGCTTCTAGTGAAATAAGACTCCAAAACTGAGCTATGCAAGTCATGCTGAATGGCTCTCTGGGGCTGGCTGTTACTCTGAACAGTGCGGCATTTATGATTCTTAATGAAAACTTTCTGGGAAGCTGGAACAACAATTCTGTACCTCAGAGACTAAAAGCTCCTTTTAAAAGCTATATTCGAAGGGCGCCTGGGTGGCTCAGTTGGTTGGGCCTCTGCCTTCGGCTCGGGTCATGATCTCGGGGTCCTGGGATCGAGCCCCACGTCGGGCTCTCTGCTCAGCGGGGAGCCTGCTTCCCTCTCTCTCTCTGCCTGCCTCTCTGCCTGCTTGTGATCTCTGTCTGTCAAGTAAATGAACAAAATCTTTAAAAGAAAAAAAATACGTTAGTGACACACCACCATCACTGCTGTCCTTCTCCAGGACTGTTCATTTAAAAAAAAAAAAAAAAGCTATATTCGAGTTGTTTTACAAATAGTAACAACAAAAACAATCATAGTAAAGGTCTGCTTCTTTACAAACAGAATCTTATTCTCAGGTTGCTTTTGGTCCTGAGATCCTATAAACCTGGATTATTTATTATGGATATATTTGAGTTAGAGAGTATTTCCTACATAACAGAAAATAATGTCCCAAGTCTGGTTTGGCCATATGCCAAGAATACCAGACATTTATAATCTCCGTTATAAATGAAATAAATAAAATCGGTTTTAAACTACCCTCTGACCTTGACCCCTCTCTTTATTTCAGGCTGTTGCCTGGGCTCTAGAACTACCTTCTTTCTCTGCTTCAGTCCATCTTGGACACTCTGTACAGTAGGATTCCCCTAATGGCCCAGATTATCTTCTGGTTTCCTTTTGCCTTTACTGCTCAGTCTTATTAGCCTACACAGAATCCTTAGAGGATTCTTCCCAAAATGCACATGCCTAGGCCCCATCCCAGAGGAAATCAAATTCAGCATATGGGAGGAAGGGGTTGGGTCATCAAACTTTCCAGGTGACCCATGAGTTGAGAGCCATTGACTGGCTGAGCCAAATCCAAGTTCTTCATAGCAAAGGTTTGAATCTTATAAGAGGATTGTCACAGCCCACCACCTCTGCAGTAACCCCCAGACTGCAGCCCTGTGCCTTCACTTCCACGCTGCCATGGTTTTTGTCATTCTTATCACCTGGAGCTCCTTCCCCTTTCTTTCTGCCTCTCCAAATTCCACCCATTTTTAGATTTCCACTCAAGTTCTGACTCATACTCTGGTAACCCTTCTTTGTCTAGCTTGGCAAGATATGTCCTCTCCTTACTTTGGACATTGGTGTCACTGTTTTATCTGATATTTTCTCATGTGCTTGATACTAATTATGTATTTAATATATACCAAGCCTCCATCATACATGAGGTATTCTGGAAAGAATGTCAACAGTAAAAATCGGTGCAGTCTTGATTTTAAGCTCTTTGCTGGTGATAATGTTCACCCTGTGTAACCACAGGGATTTAGAAACTATCAGAAAAGGATAATATCAACTCTGGCTATTGTTAAACATATAAATGGCCCTGAGTATGGACAACTGTAAAACAGACCATACAGAATTGACTCAGGGGGGATTTGGGTCAAGATCGCACAGGATTTCTGGCATTTACCAAGACATTTCAAATTCACAGTAATTCACAAACACAAATTCACAGTAAATTCACAAACATAAGCTCTCCCAAGTGCATGTAATCTAAGATGCTTTTTCCTCTTTATTTTTTTCTTTTCTTTTTTTTTTTTAGATTTATTTATTTATTTATTTGACAGACAGAGATCACAAGTAGGCAGAGAGGCAGGCAGAGAGAGAGGAGGAAACAGGCTCCCTGCCGGGCAGAAAGCCTGATGGGGGGGCTCCATCCCAGGACACTGGGATCATGACCTGAGCCAAAGGCAGAGGTCTTAACCCACTGAGCCACCCAGGTGCCCCAGTCTTTTTCTTTTTTTTTTTTAAATTTAAATTCAGTTAATTAACATATATTATTTGTTTCAGAGGTATAGGTCTGTGACTCATCAGTCTTATATAATACCCAGTGCTCCTTACAACATATACCCTCCCAATATCCATCACCCAGTTACCCCATCCCTCCACCTTCCTTTGCTCCGGCAACTCTCAGTTTGTTTCTTGTGATCAAGAGTCTCTTATTCTGGGGCACCTGGGTAGCTCAGTGGGTTAAAGCCTCTGCCTTCGGCTCAGGTCATGATCCCAGGGTCCTGGGATCGAGCCCCACATCGGGCTCTCTGCTCAGCAGGAAGCCTGCTTCCTCCTCTCTCTGTCTCTGCCTGCCTCTCCGCCTACCTGTGATCTCTATCTGTCAAATAAATAAATAAATAAATCTTAAAAAAA